>JBBPJN010000038.1:0-37029 GCA_038088755.1 Boletus aff. separans
GCACCCACCGACAACGGCGCGGTGCGTGTCTGCCAGCGTTTCCCGTCTCTGAGCGGACAGCGTGAGAGGCGTTGTCTTGCTCGTCGTGTGTGGGAGCGAACGTGTCGGCGGACAACGGACACGGGGAGGCGACGGCGTGCTGAATTAGATCTGGGAGGATTGTTTTTCTTGCGTAACATGCGCTCTCGGCGACGAATGACTGCTTCATGTATTATATATGTATCTGACAATAGAATAAAACCCGTCGTGCGCGCGTCGATCTAACAAAGGCAGACGATGGGAGCAGCCGAACGTCGACACCCTTGTAATAGCACCCGGTTCGTCGTCCATCGATCCGGTATGCTCTCCCTTTCACTTTGCCTATTGCCCATGTCCCCCTCCTCGCTTGTAGTGCCCCACCCACCTCCCAAATCATCTACATACACGATTCCAGTGCGATTTGGAGCGCGTGCGTATGCCATACCACTCTGATCGCGTTCACACGTCCGTCCCTGGGTCCAGCGGGCCAGGCCAATCGCCGTCGCTGCGATCCTCCTTCCAGACGCCGATGGAGAACCGGTGGTTGACGCCCTTGAGGGAAGGGATGCACGCCACCCCGCCACAACCACCCGTGTGCGGCATCGGCACGAGATAAAACACCTCCTTGACGCGCGAGTGCAGAAGCGCCATGGTGCACATCACGCAGGGCTCGTGCGTGATGAAAAGTGACAGTCCCGTCAAGAGGTACTGCGTGCCGTTCTTTGCCGCTTCGTCGCCGCCCGGCGCATTCGCGTTCGCGGCGCGGTCGTCTGCGATTTGGCGGATGATGTCGAGCGCAGCGTGTCGGAGGGGACGCTTGGTGGACGTGCGCGTGTCGTAGGCGAAAAACGGGCGCGAAATTCGGGTGGGATCTTGATGCGGTACCGGGACGTGTGCGACGATGGGTATCTGGGAAGCGGGTACGAGCGTCAATATCATCAGCATGACCCCATGACCGTATGCGCACGACGCCACGTCAAACGCACCTCGCCGCTCTGGGCGATCGTGGCATGCGCATGCGCCTGTTTGAGATGGCGCACGGCGTCCGACGCCCAGCGGACCCGGGCCGTCGTACACGGCTCGGGTTCCCACTTTCGCCTGGGGCACAACACGGTCGGCCAATACGTGTTTTTGAGCGCGAGCGAGGTGGGCGTCCGTGCGGGGTGACGCGGGACGGGGAGCTGGTACGGTCGCCCCAGAACAGGTTCGGGCGGGAGCGGTGGGGGGTCGGGGGACGTATCGAGGAAGAGCGTGTAGAGGGCCGCTTGTCTCCGTATGCGTTTGAGATGGGACAACGCGTCCTTGTCAAGCCCGGCTTGTTTGAGCCACCTGAGAGAGAAGGGGCCCGCGTCAGGACGATGGGAGAGGCAAGAGGGAACGGGGTGGGCATACTTGAGCATCGTCGCGATGTGGGTTTGGTCGGGTATGTCGACGACCCATGCCTGAACTGTGTGGGGTGGGTCAGTGGAGACCGATGGTGGATTGGTGGTGTGTGTGGTTACCGAGTTCAATGTTGTCGAGCTGTTCTTCCTCCTTGTCGAGGTTGAGCTTTTTCCAGGTGAATGGAAGGTCGTCCTCTGCCATGATATCATCCAATGTCTCGAGTGACGCGCCGGCGACGTTGTCTGCTAGTCCACCCCGAGCATCTGAATCGGTATTCTCGTCCACATCCGAGGTTCGAGGCGGCGGACCGTCAACACGATCGAACCAAAGTTGGTGGCCATAGAATATACACAGCTCCTCGTCTGGCTGGATCGCGCGCGTAGACGTGTACACGATGCGTTCTCGTGCGATATCGACGGAAAACGACACGTTTGGGTTCTCTGCGTGATTGAACAAGGAGCCTGTTTCCGGCGATGGTGATCAGCGCGAGAGGATCGACTGGGGGGAGGTGGGACGGGACCTAGACCCAGTGCGAGCGCCATTCGACCGTCTCTCCAGCTGAAGGTGTAGTTGTCCAGGAGGGTGTGTTTGCCGTGGTCATCGTACTCTTGTTTGCTGAAGAGCAGGACGGGGCTGATTTCGATTACCGTCTGGGGTGGAACAGGTTGGGCAGCTGACAGCGACGATGAGGAAGGGTGTCAGAGTGAACTGCGAACGCACCGTACCGAACACGCCACGACCCTTGCCTTGGACCGTCTTGAGATGGCATCGAGTCGGGTTCAAGACCCACAGCTCGTCGTCCGAGGTGGTGGTGGTGGTGGCCGTAATTGGCAAGCTGGTCATCGCATCACACAACGGCTTCGCGTGGACGCCATGTCCTCACGATGGCACCAACACCACCCGCGCGACAGCTGCCCAATGTTTTGCTCGTCTCCCTCGTCCCCGTCGCGGCGTGGTTCGTCGTTCGACCTCTCCTCGACCCTCCACCTCACCTCCCCGTCCTGTTTACCTCTCTCGGGTTCTCCATATCCGCATTCCTTGCCGCGCTCTACTTGATACCCGCCCTTGGCCCAAGGTTCATCCAGGCGAATCTCAAGGGAAGGGACCTCTTAAAAGTCTACACGGACCCCATGTGAGCTTCTCGCGAGGAATCCGACCTGATGCTTGGCTGACCCGTTGCATAGACCGGAGAGCCAGGGTCTCGTCTGCGCCTCCATATACATCCTCTTGCTGATCTTGTTCATTCCATTTCCCTTCTCCGACTCGGTCGGGAGCCTTCCAGAGAGCCGAAAGACCCTCGAGGGCCTTCAAGGCGTCGCTTCCCTCCACCATGAGGTAAGATGTCCCACAACAGTTTGGCGAATATCGTTACAATGTCCAGTCTAGTTATCGGTATACCTCTCCTCGTTGCTGTCGTTGTTGATGGCCACCATGCTTGGATTCCTGGACGACGTATTTGATATTCGATGGAGGCATAAACTGCCCATACCCGTCATCGCTGCCATCCCTATGCTCATGGTGTACTACGCCGAAGGAGGCAACACGCACGTCGTGGTGCCCATTCCACTCAGGCGCTTCCTCGGCGTGCTGGTCGATCTAGGTACGTCGGCACAATGACGGTGCTCCCAGGTCGTTGACGCAGCGCTAGGCCCACTCTATTACCTGTACATGTCCCTCCTTTCGACGTTCACCACCAACAGCATCAACATCCTGGCGGGCATCAACGGCTCCGAAGTCAGCCAGGCAGTCATCATCGCCATATCGGTCATCCTGAATGACTTGTTGTACCTTCCATGGCCCATCGATTTCAAGATACCCCTTCACCTCCTCGGCAGTCAAGCCGAGGTGGAGGTAGGAGGTCCGTGGCATGCTGGTATGTCTTATGGCAGTAGCGAGCTGGTGGGCAGGCATCTATTCAGTCTGTATTTTATGCTCCCTTTGTTGGGTGTTTGTCTGGGATTCATGTACCACAATTGGTGCGTGGTATGGTTTTCTGCGTTCGTTGATGAGTTCATTCGCGGATAGGTATCCTGCTCGTGCGTTCCCCGGCGATACGCTTTGCTATGTCACCGGAATGGCCTTTTCGGTCGTTGGGATACAGGGCCACTTTTCAAAGACACTACTCTTATTCTTTCTGCCCCAGATATTCAATTTCATTCTGTCATGTCCACAACTATTCGGGCTGGTTCCATGCCCTAGGCATCGCGTCCCAAGGTTCGTTTCCACGATCTTCCTAGCAATCATATTGATTCACGGCTTGGTGGATAGGTTTGATCCCGACACCAATCTTTTGCATCCCTCGAAAGCCAAGCTGAACGAAAAGGCGCCATCCAAGCTGACCACATTTGTCCTCTGGCTCTTTTCGACGTTTGGTTTAACGGATCTGACCGTCGACCCGGACGGCGGGCGGATCCTCGAGGCAACCAACTTGACTATTCTCAATTTCCTCCTCGTGCGCTTCGGGCCGATGACGGAGAAACGGCTCGTGCAGGTGCTGATGGCTACGCAGGTGAGCGTGGTTTGACCGATGTCATCTGCTCGGCGAAACTCACGGGTGATCGACAGGTTGCTGGGAGTGCAGTGGCGTTTGCGGTGCGCTACGGGCTAGCTGGGCTCGTCTACGATGGTGACCGCAGATAGAGCCTCCTTTAATGTTACAGTCGGATGTGCCTGCATGGCAGGGATATATATCTACGTGTCCACTTGTGAGGCGTAATCACGTTCCAACGCGCTGAGCGACGGCGGGGCTGTGCGGACTAGAGACGGCCATTGGTGGAATCACATGCGAGACTGATCCGCTGTTCGGGCGAGACTCGCATCTGAGGGGCGCTGAAATTCTTCACCCACAGCCATGACGAGTCACGAACGCGACGCTTTCCTGGCCGAAGTGGCCCAAGTCGAGCAGTGGTTCAAGGTATGGCCCCTTGTTTTTTCTCGTCCGACCCACCAACTGCCCACACCCGGACAGAGCCCTCGCTTTGCGCGCGTCAAGCGCCCCTACACCGGCCCCCAAGTCGTGTCCAAGCGAGGATCGATTCGCATCACCTATCCCTCTGACACTCAAGGCAAGAAACTCTTTGCGCTCCTCTCCGAACACGCCAAGAATGGGACCCCTTCGCATACCTATGGCGCGTGCGTGGAGTCCGCCGTCTGGACAGGCCCAATGGTTGGCTCATCTGATTATCACGCACAGGCTCGACCCGGTACAGCTCACCCAGATGGCCAAGTACCTCGAGACCGTCTACGTCTCGGGGTGGCAATCGTCCTCGACGGCCTCGACCACCAACGAACCAGGCCCCGATCTCGCCGGTGAGTCCAGGTGTGCATAACGCACCCCCTAACTTTCGCTGACGAGAAAGACGCGATCGCCAGATTACCCTTCCAACACCGTGCCGAACAAGGTCGAGCACCTCTTCATGGCACAGCTCTTCCACGATCGCAAGCAGCGCGAGGCGCGCTCGCGCATGACCGATGCCGAGCTCGCAGCAACCCCCTACGTCGACTACCTCCGCCCCATAATCGCCGACGCCGACACCGGGCACGGCGGCCTCACCGCCGTGATGAAGCTCGCCAAGCTCTTTGTCGAAAAGGGCGCTGCGGGCATCCACATCGAGGACCAAGCCCCAGGCACGAAAAAATGCGGACACATGGGCGGCAAGGTGCTCGTGCCCGTCGCGGAGCACGTTAACCGCCTCGTCGCGATTCGGCTCCAGTTCGACATCATGGGCGTCGAGAACCTCGTCATCTCGCGCACCGACGCTGAGGCGGCCACGCTGATCACGTCCAACATTGACGACCGGGACCACCCGTTCATCCTCGGCGCGACGAATCCGTCGTTGCCGCCGCTCGTCAGTGTCATGCTCGATGCGGAGAGGGCGAGCAAGTCGGGCGATGAGTTGCAGGCTGTCGAAGACGCTTGGACCGCTGCGGCGAATCTCCAGCTCTTCTCGGAGACGCTGGCGAATGGGCTCGTCTCGCAGGGCACGCCGCGACACACGGTGCAGCAGTTTTTGGACCGGGTGACCCACGCGTCGTACCCCCAGGCGGTCGCCATCGCTCAAAAGGAGTTTGGTTTGAAGAGCGTTCCGTACTGGAGCTGGGACACGCCGAGAACCCGCGAGGGGTTCTACCGGTACCAAGGTGGCACCAAGTGTGGGATCATGCGCTCCATCGAGTATGCGCCGTACGCCGACGCCTTGTGGATGGAGACGAAAAAACCCATCCTTGCTCAGGCGCAGGAGTTTGCGCATGGTGTGCACGCCGTGCGTCCCGGCCATTGGCTTGCGTACAACCTCAGCCCCTCCTTTAACTGGGAGGCTGCCGGTCTCGACACTAAAGACATGAAGGATTTTATCTGGGAGCTTGGCAAGCTCGGTTTTTGCTGGCAGTTCATCACGGTAGGTGTATGGCAGCCCAGGTGACAGACGATGTACTGAATGGACACGATCCAAGCTCGGTGGTCTGCACTCGAACGCATACATTAGCGATCTTTTCGCACGCGCGTATGCAAAAGAGGGCATGAAAGCCTATATCGAGATTGTGCAGCGCAAGGAGCGAGAGATTGGCTGCGACGTGTTAACGCATCAAAAGGTACTCTCGTCGCGCTTATACATGTCGCTGGTCTGACTCTTGTGCAGTGGAGTGGTGGTGACTATGCCGACAGTCTGCTCAAGACTGTGACAGGTGGGATCTCGTCGACAGCAGCCATGGGCAAAGGTGTCACAGAGGACCAATTCAAGGCCAGCCTATGATCTGACGACGATGTCGGATATATAGTTTACGGTATTCGTAGTTTCTTGTCGTCTGTAAGTAGTATCTATGGCCCTATTTCTTGGTGGGAAGTCGACCTCATTGTTCCTGTCAGAGAGCGCGGTCTAATGTAAGGATACATCTGACGGATCTTCATTACCTCGACCTGTGTGACTTTGCCAAACATCCCATATCACTATCAGAAAATCGCACCATCGTGGATTTCACGATGCAGGAACAAAGGCGCCTTTGCTCGCCGTGAGCTCCGCGCCAAGTCTGTATCCTGTCACCTGAAAGATGTTGGAGACAGGCTACAACCAGGGAGGGGACAAACTTACTTTATCCCACTCGATCTTTTGTCTGGTCAGTGGAAGCGCACGTCTGAGGCCCTTGAACGCCTTTTCGCTCATCTCGTGGTACGAGTCGTTCAGTGACGTTTGCAACCGCGTCTCTTCTGCCTCGATCAGTGCGAATATCTTGTTTGCAGCTGCGTTTGGGGATGCATTGGCCACTGCAGGTGGTATCGGTATCGAGAGGTCGTGCGATGTTTCCAACTGGACCTGTATATGCATGAGTTTGGGCGTAAACGTCGTCTGGCTATCAAAGCGGCCCCTACGTTGCCCAGTTCATAGTAGTGCACGTTGACGAGGATTTTTCCCTGGATCGTCTTTGATTCCGCAAAGTCGATGTGGTATTGAGAACGCCATCTGCCTGACCTGCAGTGTGCGATGAGCCGACGAAACGCGATTTGCGGAAGAGGAGGATCACGAACCAAAAATTGGCCGGGTTGTACTTGTTGGAGACGATCTGGACTGTAAACAGATTCGGTGGTTGGGATGCAAAGACGGCAGCGACGCCGTCGATATAGTGCGCAGCGAGGTAAGCGAGCGCTGCGGACTCGAGGGCAGCACTAGGCGCATTCTCAGTCACCGTCTCGACACAGCATCGAAAACGGGCTTACCGGAGTGGCTCAGCCGCCAGATCGGGTTCTTCTGGGCAAGGATCAGATGCTTCCTGCAACGCGATGACCGAGTAGATGAGCATCGAGCACGCACGCGGGTGCGAATCGAGTGTACTTGCCAGCCTCAGGTGGTCGAACCGAAAGGATGTCTTTGAACGCGGATCCAAGAAGCGTTCTTCCTCGTCGCCACCGTCTGGTATGCGCGCGACGTCACTGACGATGGTCTGAAAGAGGCGGTGATCTGCACGAGTCCGACCAAAAAGGACAATATGAGTGGGGCACACCTGGTGGTCCGCATCCGGTACGTCTGCGAGGATGAACTGCGCGAGATTGTACTCGCGGAGAGCAGGCAAGAGGCCGTCTTCGAGGATATCGTCGTCGTTGACGATGGCACGCACATCTACACGTCGTCTCCGTCAGTCAAGGGAGCACATCGAGGGTGAAACGATCAGCGCCGGACCGTTGAGGACGTCGTTGATCTCGCCGGGCGGGGATTGTAGGACAAAGGCGCTGGCTACTTGGATGCGGTCGTCCATGGTCTCGAGAAAGAAGGGTGGCTTGCTAACCCTAACCCTATCTTACACTGGATGCCATGTCATCCTGTCAGCGGTGCAGGCTCACCAGCAGCGGTCCCCAGGCGTTTCTGCTGACCTGTCGAGGGTGTAGAAAGACATGGCACCACAGTATGTCTCCATCGCACTGCAGTTCGCGCCTGATCGACCCATAATAATCGCGCAGGGTGCCATATGCCCCCCGTCGAGGATCAGGATCTCATTCAACTCATACGCGCCACGAGATCGGGGGACACGAAAAATGATCTTAGTGCATGGATGTGCAGACGGTGCAAGAAGCGTGCATCGGAGACCTCGAGTACAATGTCCAGTCGCGAACCGACGGCGTCGTCGGTCTCGCGCGAGGACAGCAAGGGCTTGACCTCGAGCCACAGTCCTCCCGTCACAGACTCTGCATCCCTCGCATCGATGTCAGACGCTCATGTCAAACAGGAATCGGTGCGTGGGGTTCACAGCTTGGAGTCCTTGACGCGTCTCCTGAATGTTCTGCAGAGTGATACGGTCGATACACGACTTGCGAACGACCGAGAACGAGACAAGACAAGTGATCGACAAGAGTCGACAGAGGAAGAAACTCCGGTAAAGCGCACCTTTTCTGCAAAGAGAATAAAACCGTCTGCAGCGAACCAACCCCATGCCCGACCACAGCCAGGCACAACGCAGCCCAGAGACACGGACATGCGAATGGCAGACGTTACTCCTACTAAGAGATCTCCTCAGAGAACCTCTGCTCCAACACATTCCCACCATTTCAAGGCTGCACGCAAGTTAGTCGACGCTGTCTCCGAGTCAGCAACGTCCACCGAAGATGACGTCGAGTTACAAGTCGACTCTCCCACCCTTTCCAAATCTACTTTGCGTGCTGCGAGTTCCACCGATGAACGGGACCAGCAAGTAACACCAGCCGCTGGAGCAGCAACCCAACCCCGAGCCAACCAGATCGTGGCCGACGAAGTCGACGATGATCCAGAGGACTTGTACGGCCCTCCAGTAGAGCGTCGCATCATCCGCATTCTCCCTTCACTCGCCGAAGAGCTGAGGGAACAGCAGCGACGAGTGGCCGCCGAAAAGGTAAAGGCTCATCGTATGCTTTCCATGACACGTCACACATTCGCTGTCCAGGAGAAGCGACGGGCGCCTCTGGCCCCTGATTGGATTCTCGCGAGGCACGTCAATGATCCACTGTGGAAGGACGTTGCGACTGGGGGACGGAAACGACGAAAGCCGATTGCTAGGAAGCTGGGAGACAATGGACTGAATGTCAATGAGTTGATGGGCTGCTTCACGGTGCAAAATTGGGTGCGAGAGCACACGACTTGAGCGTGTGTAGTTGATGTACAATTGCCAGCATGTGCAACCAATTCAGTCGGGTGGAAACGTGACCTTGACCAGACCCACATCGCCATGGCTTCCAATAGCCCCCTCGTTCCGTCAGACCTCAGCAAGCTTACTGTTCCTCAGCTCAAAGCCCTGTGTAAGGAGCGACGGATTACCGGTTATTCAAAGCTAGGCAAGGCTGCACTCTTGCAGAGGCTCGCCGAGGTCCCCGCTCCAGCTAAAACGACTACGCCATCAAATGTTCAGGCTAGCCGGAGCGCGACTGCGGTGCCATCCATCACACCTGCAGATGAGGCTCGCAACCCTGCAGTCACTTGTGCACGTATCGAGTCTTCCAATGCCTACCATGCAGCGAATGTCGCCAATGCAATGCTCCAGCCTGTTCAGCATTTGAGCGCAGGCAACACTGCATCGACCGAGACCGGATCTACCCCCGTACCCACCGAGCTTCCCAAATCATCACAAAACCACGCCGCTACAAGCACGCAGATAGCCTCCGGCACGAAAAGGACTGCGCGTATAGACACCTCTAGGTCCCCCAAACGGATTAGGACATCTCTCAAGTCCACGACTACTGCACGTCACGAACCTCCGATTCCGAAGACCTCCACGTTCCAGCAAAAGTTTCCTGCTGATTTTTCAGCGTTCAAAGTCCCCTCTTTGCCAGCGCAGGGTCAACTGTCGTTCCATAGTGGCACCTCGGCTCTTGCGAAGCTGCCCTCTGGCATCAGGAGATCTTCTGCCCCCCGTCAGGTCACCGGTGGTCCCGGACGATTTAAGCCGTTGGTGGTTTCGAGACCCGAACAAGTAGAACTCGACCAAGCAAACAAGGAACTCTCACGAACACCGATCGTCTCTGTCATACCAGGAACATTCGACTCTGCTCTTGCCTGCGACTTTCATGCGACGCCTCTTCCTGTTCTTTCCCATGTTTCTCTCCCTCCAAAGGCATCTGAACGAAAGTGGGTGTACCGGTGGGCCATCATACTTAGCGCCATTTCCCCGACAGACAGGCAAACATGCACGTTCGTATCGAGAACATTCCGGTATGCAGGTAGGAACATTCAACTGAGCGAGTGCCTTTGCTTCAACGTCGAAATTCCTTGTTCATGATAGTTTACCTCTCCGCTATCCACATCCTATCGAGGAACTACGCTGGCCGGCGATTGGATGCTATTCTCGAGCAGCATCCAAGAAATATGACCAACTTTTGGCCGTATCTCCGATTTCGTATGGCTGAAGTCTCTGAACGGCGTGACACATTCAAACGGTCATTTCTTGGCCGATACACCAACTCGATGGGGTACGATCCATTGTCCAGCCATCTCTGGGCCAACCCCGATGACGAAAAGCAAGTCGATGTTGCCATTCGGTTCGTCACGAAATAAAAAGTTCAAAGATGCCAGTATGAATCCCATCTGAATCGAATGTTGTAACTAGATTTGTTCTGACCCGGATGTGGTTCGCCGTGTCGGTCGGTGCGTACGGACACGATGCGTCCACGTGGTCGAAATACGTCATCCGAGATGTTCAGGAGGTCGTCCAAGGTGACATCTGGCAAGTCATCGCACAGGACGACGACAACAGCGCGTCTTGCAGTTTTTACGTGCTCGAAGCGACGTGTGAAGTCATTGGCCGACCCCCTTCGTCGCAAGGGGAGGACACGCTTGGATATGGCCTACGTGCTGATTGGACGACATGGATTTCTCAGCGATCGCGAGCGCCGCTGGATGCCAGACCTTGCATGCTCCTGGACTACGTGAGGTGGTCGAACACCGAGGACTACCATCGGGGAATCAGCAAAGCATGGTTGCGTCGCGTTCAAGGCCAGGATGCAGACAGTGTCGCCAGGAAAAGCGTCGCTCACAAGTATATCCTGGCTAGCGTTGTGGCAAACGGGTAGATGATACTGTCATTGGTGGAGGACCGCTCACCGAGCCGTTGCTCCTCCTTTTTTTTTTTTCTTGTCAGTATCAGCGGACAATGGATGTCTACGAGTGCCATGGCTCAAGAGTTTGCCGGTTTTCCCGATCGCTCAGACGTCCTTGGTTCAAGAACTGCGGGGCGGTCCACGAACACGGTGAACATGTATCTTCCAGCGTATGCAACGTTCGTTATGCTGTGCCCTTGTAACGCTGATCTGCGCAGCCACCACCACATCGAGAGCGTCCATTTCACGACTTCCAAGGGTGAAGCGCTGCATGGTGCGGTAGCTGTCGTGCAGACCTCGGGACGAGAGTACTACGTACTTAGAGACAACGGGATGCAAGTCGGGTGTGAAGAAGAGGGTATACCCGAGGTCTGGCAACAGATTTTAGGCTGCGACTCACTGGGCCGAGCACGCTAGGCAATTGCACATTCACATCATGGTAGATGGAAGGGCCTTCAAAGAGGTCAAAAATAAATACGCGTGTGGTATTCGAAAATACTATCCCAGCTTCTTTCGGTTCACATAGTTGGGGTGCGACGACAGCAGCACTGCGGCGCCAGCCTTCCAGCGGGTAGGCTGACCTCAAGTTCAGGAATTGTCTGGCACAATCGCATGAATACCAGGTTGCTTCTCCATGTAAGCTGCGCTCCGCCACAAATAATTGTATTCACTACCATCGCCCTATGAGAGAAAAAAAGGTTTAGACAAGATCGAACCAAACCAGATACTAGGGGGTTATGACAACTGACAAACTGTGCGGCCGGGAAGCCGGGATCAAAAGGAAGGATGCTCTCGAGATACTTGATGTGCTCCGAGGTCAGCACGATCTCGAGCGCCTCCACGTTGGCCTCCAAGTGCTCCACCTTGCGCCCGCCGATGATGGGGAATACGTATGGCGTCTTTTGCATGACATATGCGATCGCCACCGCGGTGACATGCTTGGCCCCGACTTGTTTGGCGACCTTGGCCAGGGCTGCGCTCATGATCCGTTCTTTTTCGCTGCGCCGCCATTCGACATGGCCAAAGTTGGGCGGCGCACGGCCGAACTCGCCTGATTGGGCACGTCGCTCTTCTTCCTCGTCGCTGCGAAGTCGACCGCCTGCGAGCACGCTCCAAGGCGCCAACGCCATGCCTGTGTGGGCAGCGTAAAAACGGTCATGCGGCGCTACCTGGAAAATCCGAACACACCGTGAGCCTTGCACATGGGGACGATTTCTCGCTCGATAGAGCGGTCCATGACGTTCCAGAGACCCTGATAAATGACGAACGGCGTCTTGCCATGGTCACGGGCGTACTGGTTTGCTTGAGACACGACCCAGGCGGGGGTATCCGAAACGCCCTAAGAGAGAGTTTGCAAATGCGGGTGAGAGGCCAGAAACGTCGACGATCCGGCACGCGCACCAAATAGAGCACCTTTCCTTGTTGAACGAGCAGGTGGAGGCCATTCATCACTTCTTCGATGGACGTCTCCCAGTCCCACCAGTGGAGATAAAAGATGTCGATGTACGACGTCCGGAGATTCTTCAAGCTTGCTTCCAGGCTCACGTGCATCGACTTGACGCTGTTTCCAGTGTACAACACCTTTTGTCGGACCTTGTCGTTGCCGCGCATGTAATTCGAGGTGTACTTTTTTTTTTTTTTTTTTTTTTGCAACAATCAGATCGGCACCCGCGCCATTCTGAACGGAGACGCGATGAGAGATGGCTGACCTTGGTTGCAATGACGAGTTGATCCCTGATTCCGCGCAGTTCGGCCCACTCGCCAATGAACTGTTCCGAACTCTGGTCTTGGCTGCATACAAAGGCGGTCACAACACACGAAAAAGGTCCAATGGCTCGTCGACACGCACTAGTTATTGGCGGTATCAATAAAGTTCCCGCCCGCTTCGTAAAATGCATCTAGCAATTTGAAGGAAGTCTCCTTGTTCATGCTGCCCAAGCCAAACTGTTCCCATTTGTCACCAATGCTCATACCACCCAGCTGGAGAGGTGAGACATGGATTGAAGCATGGGGAGACAGGGCGCGGTATCGAGCAAGCCGTGAATCTGGCTTCGGTACTGGAGCCATCATCAATCCCATAGTACAAGGGCCTATCCAAAATCAGGAAGCGAAAAAGCAGGAAACGAGGAAGAGTGTCGGCCCTCAATTTATACCAAGCGGGGTCGTCTCTATTATCACCGCTATATCGGAGTGGAGGCATGGTGCAGAGGGGATACGGCGGAAGAATTGGTCATTGGGAGTGGGTGTACACCACAACAGCATTGACTGATGTCAAACGACGGTATGAGTCCATTCCATAACAAGGCATTAGCTACCTCTCAACTCCTGTCAGAGGAGAAACCGAGTCAGTACGAGCATGGTCAGAAAAACAAACCAAAAAGAAAGGTTATCAAGATATAAATAGATGGAGCATCAAAGAGAAGCAACAAGCCAAAAGCATTTGCAATCTGTTTGCTGATTCCCGGGTCAGTGCCAAGTGACACTAGAGAGAGAGACAGCAAAGAGAAGACAAAAGCAAGGGAGATCCCCCGACGACACAAGCCGGTAGTGTAGTGGCAAGGTCATCACGCCCCCGGAGTTGCAAGCAGAGCTCGCGGGGGACAAGGGCGGCAAAAATTTGATAACCAAAAAATGAGGGCGGTGCCCTCATAATAGTGGTTAAACTATTAAGAACAGATACTACACTTGATCTAAGCCAAAAGGCCAGAGTGGTAAGGATTCAGAGCGTCACGCTAGGGTTTATATACATTTGGCGACTCGCGCACGGACCAAGACAAGACGGCACGTGCGCGACATCCTACAACTTCCAAATGCGGATGGGTGAAGACATCGATCCAGATACAGTTACAGGGATTACATCCCACGTCCGCATCTGTCAACCTAACTTAACATTTTCCTGAAATCATCCTGACCTTTCCCTCCGAGTTTCGCCGGCTCTTGTTTCTCATCAACGGCCCGATCCTGAGGTTTCCGAGCACCAATGCCCGGCTTGCGTGCACGTCCCAGGCCAGCTCTTGGTCTTGAGACGGCTGTGCGAGGAACAAACATCCCCCCTGCACTTGTCGGAGCTGTCGCTGGCTTTCCACTCGAGGACGCTTCCTCGGTTATCTCTAGATTGATACCATTGAAAACGATCGGCTGCGGCCGTAGCAACAGCTTGCCCGCTTCCTAATCATGTGTCAATCGATGCACGCATCAAAAACACATTAGTGAAATCTCACCGCAGCGTTGGCCAGTTCCACCACTGCTTCACCAGTGTCGGCAAACAACTCGGTACGTTTCACGATGGCGTATTTCTCGAGGGCTTGGTGCAGAAGCCCTTCCTGCGTGCCCAGGGGCAAATTGCGAATACGAACAGAGCGATTCCGTACTTCTGCACGTCGACCAAGTCCGCTCTCTGCCCATCCTTCCCTAGTGGATACCAACAGTCAATTTTGCATCGCATCCTTCAAGCACAAGACCTACCGGCTCTTGGATCGTACCCGGGTGTCTGCAATAGTCACAGCTATCCGTCGTTTCTTGAGCTCATGGTTATTTGCGCAGAGAGCGGAGAGAGCATCAGACTGAATACGGTTAGATTCATATACAAGAATACAACGTATACAAAGTCCACCTCATTTTCGAACTCAACAAATGCGAAACCTTTGGGCTGGCCATTCTTGTCTTCTGCCAGACGAATATCCTTGATAGGTCCATACTATTTGCATCCTTTGGATCAGTGCCTGCAGCTAGATGGCATTGAGGGGCTCACTCTTGAAAATACCCCCTCGATGTCCTCTTTATTGGTGAATTTGCTAAGACCTGCAACGTACACCTCGCGCTCATTCGCATCAGCGTCAGTGCGCTCTTTCTTCCGCTCCGGGTTCGAGATATAAACGCTAAGTGTTCGTTCAGGTTCGAGCTCACGTCCATGTAGCTCGAGTGCTCTCTCTGCTGAACTCTGCGTATCGAGTCAATATTTGAACCATCAAATTCATGTTCATGGCAAACTTACTGGCGACGTGAATTGTACATAACAGAACCGGCGTGTCGCCTTAAATTTTTTGCTCGGCCACCGAACATCGAATATGAGGCCATACTGACAACTGGATTAGCAAGATAATGATAAACCAGCAAGACGAACCTGTCCAAATAGATCGCGAATGGATGAATCATCTGTTTTCTCGGGAAAGTTTGTTACGTATAAAGTCGAACGCCATGCCAAATGCACATTAACTTCCGTCCCGTCTATGCGTTTCTTGTCTTTAGTAAGCGCGGCAGGGATGCTTTCCTGTGCAAGGATAAGAACGTAACTCCTGAGCACCCGAACTACATACCCGTGTAACAAATTCAACAGCTGCCACAAGCGTTTCTAGCATGTTAGTAATTCTGACTTCACGTATTTCTCCACACTGCGCAGTTAGTTTGGCATGGTATGCCTCGTTCCTCTGATCTAGTACGCACATCTTTGAAAAGTGCCTTGAGCTGTTCCTCAGTGGTTCCAGCCGGCAAATCGGCAACGAAAACAGTGCAATTCTCGCGATCCCTTTGATTATTGGCCAGCAGAAAAATCAACACCGAAGCTCATGCCTTGCGCACAAGACATACCTTTTGAGGGGTGCAGCGGGAGCTTCTAACCGACGACAGTTAATCAAATACAAACAGAGCACAAAACGACATCATACCCATTCGCACCTTCTTACTGGCACTGCCGTCAACTTCGGGCTCCTCGCTTGCTTTGCGCTTCCCTTGAGCTTGAGTGGATGCAGCCGGAACATCAACCTCTATCCCATCACCATGGGCAGTTTCGCTGGCAGGGACAGACATGACAGATGCAGATGTAGCTTGTTGCTCCATGGCGTACTGAGCTGCTGCCTCGTATGCTTTCTGTGCCTCCTGCGATGAGGGTATGGCTCTGCATTGAGCCAGACGTGCAGAGTACATCGTTACTGGGAGTCACTCACCCGTATCCGTCTCGCCTCAACCTGGGTTCTTGCACGCTCAATGCGCATGAGGGCTTCCTCAAGTGATGTAAGAGAGCCATGTGCATGCTCAAAGCTGAGCCAGGCATCCCAGAGCGCTTCAGGGTAATCAAGATTCTTAGTACTGACATCTTGGAAGCGCGATCGCGCAGCGTCATGTTGATCCGTTCGGCTGTAAATCTGTGAATGAATGTCGACGGACAGAGTTGCCAATGGACACCCACATGAGGACATCAGTGTAAGCCACCCATACTGCCCAGCTTGACTTGTAGTGCGCCGCAGCAGACGCCCACACCGCGATAGCCGCATCTGCAACATCCGCAAGGCTTAGATACTGCACTCGGGACCATGAACCACCATCCGATAAAGATAAAAAGAAAGAGAACATACTAGCTCTGAAAGAAATTTCTCCAGTCTAAGTCGCGGGTCTCCAGCCTTCGAGGCTAGAAGAGAATCGCGTCAGGATGGTCAAATCTAATCTTATTCGCCGCCGCCTACCTTGTCTCACCATCACGAGACCATCTTCTACGACCTTGATTAACGTGCTAAAGGTGTTTCCGTCACCTCTTCCAGCTTCAATCGCCCGCTTTTCGGCGCCTGCGCGGGCAAGAACGAGGGGAACAATTTGCTCGGGATCCAGGTCAGGTCCCTTGGGGTTTGTTTTGGTGAAATGATTCGTAGATAGTGCGCGTTGGTAAACGTCTGCTCAAATGTTAAGAAGATCTACCAAGAAGCTTTCGCGAAACAAATACCGGATATCGATTCACTATCATCCATCGATGCATCCTCTGCATTAGCTTCTGCTCTTCTTTCCTGTAATGCTAGTATTAGTTATAGGCTGAACAGTGCATCATGTCGCGACACACCAAATGACGGATATACCGTGCCCACACTTCACCCGAAGCGGGCACGCTCCTTGTCGCGCGTTTTATTATGCGCTCTAGGTCGCTTTCATCCATCCCTTGCTCTCGCTGATCGAAATGGTGATAGTTCAGTCGGAAAACCTCAGACAGGGTTCCCTTTCACGTACCAGGAAATCAATGTATCCCACCCAGAGTGTGTACAGTGTTTGCTCTGCGGTTCCTTCGCCGGCGGTACGAAGTTTCGCAGCCTCAGCAATCGACCGTTCAAACAATCCCCTAACGATAAAAACATCTGGGGATTTACCCTTCCGCTCTGCCGCGAGATATTGCATGAATGCGTCGAGAGAAGTCTTCAGACAGAACATAGATGAAGCGAATAGCAGAAAATTAACAAAAGATTATCTCACAAGGGAGAGCTCTGAAGGTTCGCGCCGTTCATATGCTTTGACGGCACGAGAACGTAGCTTCGAAGCTGAGACAAGTAGTGACTCGTACTCCGTCGCTGGTTTGTACGCCGTGGTGAATGAGGAATACGACTGATAAGTATCCTCGTGGCCTTGGAGTGCAATGAATTAGCCATAGCGAATGGGGCCGAATGGAAGCTGCCATGGCTGACCTGCATGTGGTTGCTGAAGGCGCGTAAGATGGAGTTCCTCCACATGCTGAATGAGTTCGGGTCTGTCTTTCGCAGTGAGCAAACATAAAACACAATGAACGACGCGTACGTATCGGCTGGAGAAGCCACTTCGATCATCTCAAGTTCCCAATCTCTTTGCAGCTCCCAGAGGTACCGACTCTTCCAGCCAAACGTCAGACCACCCTACATCGTATCAGGAAAGCCGTTACCTTTGTAAGGTGTCCAGTACCTTGAGAAACAACCTCCGAAATAGCTTGACGTGTCCATGCGGTGGAGAGGTATTCCCCCAACTCCTCTGGTAGAACCTCGAGCGCCGTGAAGTACGCATGGCGGTCGACCAAGAACTCGATGTGTTTCTGTAGGATGGGAATAGCTGTGACAACTGTTTAACATATACTTTCGCAATAAGGGACGCTCACGCACATAGATAGTCGTCCTCTGCGCGTTTATACAGCTCCAGCACCTCCAAGACGTCGGCAGGATTTTCCAGGTTTGCAGAGGACTTCTTTGCTTCGATGAGGGGTAACCACACGTCGTCCCCGACCGCAAGGTAGCTAGCAGCCATTTCTTGAGTTATGACGACCTGTGGATCCGTTAACGGAGAGGGGCGTGGGAGCGGGGTTTATCCGACGCTTTTTTCGGGTGTTTTGGTGGGTCGTTTTCTTGCCACGTGGCACATGTATTTCCTTTTCTGTCTAGCAAAACCATGTGGCTCGGCTGTGTGAATCCCTTGTCCGTTCGTATGAGAAAAGTCAACTGTAGTTGTTTTGCCTGTCCTTGGCAGCGACCAAGTTCCGGTCAACTCTCCGGTATTCGCTAGTTCTGCCATGCTCCTTCGGACTTCAACAACCTCTCCTGCTCAATTCACGGTGGACAAGCTGTACGATCTCAACGGCCTAGTCGCTCTCGTGTCGGGTGGTGGCACTGGGATCGGACTCATGATTGCTCAGGGGCTCGCTGCCAACGGAGCGCGCGTCTACATCACGGGACGACGACTGGACGTTCTCCAGAACGTCGCCGAATCCTGGAATAACAATAAAAGTGATACCATGGGGAGCCTCGTCGCGTGAGATCTCACCGATCGCGACGTCAGATCGTGTGTTAAGTCGTTGGATCATCTTAGGCTCCAAATGGATACCACAAACAAGGACGATATTCGACACGCCGTGCAGAAACTCGAGAACGACGAAGGCAAGTTGCATATCCTCGTGAATAAGTGAGGACATCTGTGCTGCTTCTGTTGTTCCTTTTGATCATTGGTCGCCATGTGAACAGCGCTGGTCAATCTGGCCCCAAATCTTCTGCATTTAACGAACCGTCGCCGACGGCCCCAAAAAAGGCAGGAGAAATCAGCCAGTATCTATTCAATAACGAATCCTTTGAAGAATGGTCTTCGTTATTTTCCATCAATACGTTCTCCATATACTTCATGACCGTGGCTTTCCTGGAATTGCTCGACAAGGGATCCCAGGATAAACCTGGGTTCACTTCAAACGTGATCAACATCACGAGCATCAGTGGGCTGACCAAGGTCGCGCAGAGACACGTGCGGGATGGCCCTTCTTCCTCTTTTGCCGACTTGATGACGATGTGATTTCAGTTCTGTTACAACAGTTCCAAGGCAGCTGCTTCTCACCTCACCAAGATGCTCTCTACAGAGTTTGCCCTCAAAGGCATCCCAGTCCGCGTTAATGCGATTGCACCAGGCGTGTACGAGAGCGAGATGACCCGCGACGTTATTTCAGGTCAAGAAGCGACGGACGAGATAGGCATGCCCGCCATATCAGTGCCTGCCAAACGGCCCGGAACGTAAGTCGGTGGACTCCGAAATTTACATTCATCTGAAAGTTGCACACAGAGCGGCAGAGATGGCTGGCACAGCTGTATACCTGGCATCACCTGCCGCAGCATACATGAATGGACAGGAGTTGGTTATCGATGGAGGATACCTTGCTGTAAACCCTTCCCGAGTCTGAGAAACGCAAGGACCAATCGAGGGTAGCGGATCTAAAAGAGTAGCAAGTAGGACTATCTGTACGGCTGTATTGGATAAATAGTCAGTTTGGTTCACATGGGGACAACTCGTGATCTCACATCAATAGTGAGACCAAAAATATGTATAAAACAAGTTTCGTTCTCTTCTACTAGGAGATCAACCGTGGCCGAACATTCAAAAATCCCGAAATATGACACCAACGTTTGGCTGTATCGTCGTGGGCGGAGGGCACGCCGGTGCTTGTGCTGCGATCGCTGCAGTCGAGGCGGGCTGTAAAGACGTCTTGATCGTAGAAAAGGCGCCGGAAGAATGGGTCGGTGGAAACGGTTACTTTACAGCAGGCGCCCATCGTACCGTCCACGCTGGACTCGCAGACCTCCTCCCTATCGTGACCAACGTGACGGCCGAACAAGCTGAAAAGATCGATGTAGCACCTTACACTGCGGACGAGTTCATCGGCGATATCATGCGTCTCGGCGAGAGCAAACCAAACGCCGAGCTTGTCAAGGCTGTGGTGGAGAACTCGAGAGATGCGATACAATGGCTTGCGGGGACGGTCGAGATACCCTTCGTACTGGCGTTTCACAGACAAGCGTATGAAGTAAACGGGAGACAAAGGTTCTGGGGAGGGCTAGCGCTGAGCGTGGAGGATGGGGGGAAGGGGTTGATCAGGGCGGATTTGGGAGCGCTCCAGAAGCGGGGCGTCAAGCTGTGGTTCGATACGCCTGCCGTTCGGCTCGCCACTGAGGGCAACGCTGTGACGGGGGTCGTAGTACGAAAGAGCGGAAAGGAGGTGCTTCTCAAGGCTCCTGCGATCATTCTTGCATGTGGAGGATACGAATCCAGCCGAGAGCTCCGCATGAAATACCTCGGACCAAGCTGGAAACACGCTCGAGTGGGTATTCGTTCGTGTTGTCTATAGCGGTAGCTCAGTGATGCTTAGGTTCGCGGCACCCCGTTCAATACCGGAGACGGAATCTTGATGGCGCATGCCATAGGTGCCAAGCTCGCCGGCGATTGGCGTGGATGCCATAGTACGTGCTGGGATGCAAATGCACCGACTGGTGCCGGCAACAGGGAGCTGAGCAATCAGTTCACTAAGTCTGGGTATCCATTGGGCATCATGGTGAACATCAACGGAGAGCGGTTCGTCGATGAAGGCCAGGATTTCAGAAACTACACCTATGCGAAAATCGGGAGGCAAATCTTGTCTCAGCCAGAGGGTTGTGCCTTCCAAGTGTGGGACGCGAAAGTGATTCCATGGCTTCGGAGGGAAGAGTATGGCGACGATGTTGTAGAACAGATCACGGCGCCCACTATCAGGGAGTTGGCTTACAGATTAACGGACAAGGGTTTGCAAGACGGAGAAAACTTCCTGCGGACGGTCCACGAGTACAACGATGCAGTTCGCCAGCATCGCGTGGAACACCCATGTTCAGAATGGGATCCAACTATCAAAGACGGCCTGTCAACCCAATCCTCTAGGCAGTCGTTGACCATTGCAAAGTCAAATTGGGCCCTCCCAGTCGTGAAAGGACCGTTCCTGGCTGTCAAGGTCGCTTGTGGTATCACATTCACGTTCGGTGGTCTGGCAGTCGATCCAGGGACGGGTGGAGTATTGTCTGAAAGCGGAGAGGTTATTCGGGGTCTATTCTGCACCGGAGAGATAATTGGGGACCTTTATTATAACAACTACCCAGGAGGCAGCGGACTGACGGCAGGCACCGTATTCGGGATGAAGGCAGGTCGCGCAGCAGCGAGACTGGCTAGTAGGGAACAGAACACTGCTTTGACGCTATCTAGTTAGCATAATCGACCAACTGCGGAACACCATATCGCAATGCCTCATTCCGAAAGGTCGAGATTTGACCACTTTAGCATTTCATCGCTCGTACAGGATGTCTCACAACATCAGTCATAATCAGCATTCTTCATGTTCATCACTCCTCACGCCGCAAAACGGAAAAACCACTCCGTTATACCGCGAGCACTCTCCTCCTTTGCCCAGCCTCTCGAATGGAAAAGAAAAGATGTTCATCAGAAGTCAATCGCATGGCGGAGGCACTCACGTGCATGGGGCACATTCGGGTCACCCCGAACAGCGAATCCATGGGATACTCCCGAGAAAACTTGGATAAGATAAGTTGACTTGTTACTGACCAAGATATCCTCGGCACGTCTACGTGCCTCGAGAGAAAAAGCAAAGTCGTTTTCTATCGGGAATGGGGATCAGCCAACAAAGGAGTTGGTGGAAGGCTACTGTTGAATCTCACCTGCGCATGAAAGTAGAAGAGGCCCTGTTCCATTGTGAGCAGACAAGACTGAAACCTTTCGTTTCAACAACGTACTTTTGAGCCTTTGGAAATGAGCGTCCTCAAGGAAACCGGGGTGGGCGATAGCACCTACATGGACACGCAGGCTGAGCTTCGCAATTTGTGTCCATAGAAAACATGATACCTGCGACGATGGACCCTTCTGCAGCCAGGTCCAGCACGAACGGTGCGCCGAAACAGTATCCTGGTGGGAGGTTTGACAATCAATTACCCATCCGTGGAGCACGGGACTCCAGCACGGGACTCCATGAACTTACCGACCGCGACGAATTTGGTCGTTTCGCTCCCTGGAACCAGAGATAGCTTAGCAGCGCGGAGGGACGCAAATTCCGTGGAGACACACCATATGTCGCTTTGACCTTTTCGAGCCACTTTGGGAATACCTCGATTGCTGCGGCGCGTGCCTCCAGGGACCATGCAACCTTGTCACGATCGGGGGGCAGATGCTGTACGGGGATTCCAAGGAAATAGTCCGGGCCAAGTACGATGAATCCTGTGTTGTTGCATCAACAACGATTCGTAACAGGCATACCAACTGCAGAAGCTTGAGACGTACCTCGCGAGGCAAAGTAATCTTGAAGTAACTTGTTATTGATAAACAGGGGTCCGTAGGCGTCTGCGAGAAACAGGAGGACTATCTTCTGTGATCCGGACACTAAATTCTCTCGTGGTTCCGAGATGTAGGTATTGAGTCCGCCAAGTGGTTCGATGTGCCCCTTAGGATTGCCAGTGTGTTTGATGGCAGTCCAGCAGCATGTACTCGGAGAACCAGCAAGAGTAGTTGGCATGTCGCTAGTAACGCCGACCTACTGCCTTGCTCCCCGCGATGACCCAGCATGCCAGGGCAGGAACTTCCCAAGCCGGCTTTTCAGCGATGGCCGAATGACCTCCTTGATATGGCATGGACATCCAATCGTTAATACTATCATAAAGCCTTGTCATCCAACTTGAAATCGAATTTGAGTCCAAAGTGGAAGTACTAAGTGTTAACCTATGCAATAGTTGGGATGATAATAGAACCTACGTTTTGGTTGCAGACAATGTTCGACCTTGCAGATGCTCCGAATTCGGTTGTTCGATCAACCATCGACGTAATACCGTAGTCATAAATAGTTCACTCTCGTTGGCTAGCTCCAGCCTCGCACCTTGGTACACCGACGACTTGGCAGTGGCCTCCTTTTTGCTCGTTGTCGCTACGTCTTCGGTCTACATGGCCACTTTGGAGCACGTCACTCCCAAGTCTCATCACCTGGTCACGTTCAGCGATGTGGTCACTGCCGCCCACACCGCCGCCCACGGTGATCACCACGAGAACGCAACAACTCGACCTCTGTCAGAAGGTGCCGTCCAGACACCAGTTGATGATCAGCAACCTGCTTTGCGTATCGCAACCCCCTCCACGTCAGCCGCTGCCAGACCCTCTTGGCTCATTTTCGCGCCTGACACACCTTCCGCCCGGACCGGTCCTCCCCGGTCTCTATCGTATCAACTTACCCCTTCCAGCTCCCCCACTGCCACTCACTTTACCTCCCACAATGGTCAACAGGACAAGGAAGAACTTTTCGAAAACGACTTCGCGGAATACTCTCAGTCCACCTCCCAGCAACCTCGCTCTGAACGACGACAGTCTACCTTCCGTGGGGTCTTGGAGCTGGTCAGTCCAAACGTAAACAAAGACCTTATAGATAGAAAGGGAAAGGCTCGTGACACTGGAGTCCAAGAAGCAAGTCGGACTTCCACGAGGTGGCTTGAGTCATCCATGGACGAAAAGCCTCCTGTTATTTTCGAGGAGCCTCAGGGCGCTGAACAGTCGATCGACCATGAAAGGCGTCTTTCCAGACACACTACTGCTGACTGGGGCAAACAAGACGGTTCCCAGTCCAAAGAGCCAATGCGAATGGATATCCAGCGATCACATTCACATCCCCCTCCAAGCTCAATAAAGCGTCCTGGAGGCTCCGACAAGTGGGGAAAATTACGTGCTTTGATTCCATCCGTCGTACGACCGTCGCCCTCATCTGCTGTCACGCACGCCGTTACACCACCTGAAGTCAACATTATCGATGAACTCATCACTGGCGGTCTTTCAAATCTGATGTTGGGCCTTTGGTTCGAGCGGGACGACAAAGTTCATCGTCGCGTTCCAGTTCTGCTTCACCGGCTTCGTATCCGTATCAGCGATAGCCTACATCCATTACACGCACACAAATCGGTATTTCGTATCGAGTGTGAATATGCGAATGGTACTGCTCGATGGGTCATTTATCGCCAACTTCGAGACTTCATCTCATTGCATACTCATTATACAATATCTAATGCATTAAGTAGCCACAAGGACAAGCTTCCAGAGTTTCCGCGAACTAGTACGTCCTTTCATCTACCCTCCGTTGTTTTTCCTAACTAAGACTTCCGAAGCACTTCCATACTTTAATTTCCTTAAAATGGGGAGCGGTGGAACCCAAACTCGCCAAGCAGATTTCGCACTATCGCAACGCGAAGCCCTTGAGGATTATCTTGTCAAGCTCATTCGCGCCGTGGTACGTTGCTACGATCGCAGAAATATCGGGTGATTATTTAATTGGCGTCGGATAACCGTCAGATGTTCCATCCGTCATCGAATAGATTATCGGGTTTTCTTGAACTCAGCGCGTTGTTCATATCCCTAGCGCAGTCAGGCGGAGCTCAGTACAAAGCGGGTTATCTGCGTTTTGAAACATCTGGAAATAACCCGGGACTCGGTCGCAAAGCTACGAGTAGGAGAGATCGAAAGCAGTCTCGCTGGTGTGCTGTACGGGAGAGTTGTCTAATTGTTCTTGAAGAGCCTGGAGAGGTTTGTTCCATCGCTTTTCAGTCGCACACCTCTGATCAACACAACAGCTGACTATTTTAGACGTTTTCCTCTTGGACTCAGATTTCAAGATCATACGTCCGATCCGTTACTATCGCAAAGGTCTCCACCTCCTTCGCCCGGAACCTGCGGACAGGGAGTTTCACACTGCCGAGCGCATGCACGAAGTGGCATTACCTCAGGAGACAGAAGTCGACTGTGCGTCGGCGATGGACTCCATCACTGGCAGGATAACTAGGATGCTTAACGTTCGCCGACGACCGACACCGAACATGGAGAATCTCGAGAAGGAGGAGATTATATCACCCCCTCGGCCTGGGCATGGACGACATGATTCGGCGTCTTCAGGGAGCTCGGTCGAATCCAACTTGTCCCCCTCTCCGATGCTGGATCCTTCAACGCATGTCAGACCCCTTCAGATTTCTCAGTCTCAACGGAGTAGACAAGAGCAGAACCAACAGCAACAAGACCAAACGTTATCAGAGAGTGAACTGCGGAAGCGAAAGAAGCGTTCGCAGGACGTTTCAAAGCATACGTTTTACGTTAAGAATTCACAAATGCGGCTCAAACTGTTTGCGAGGAACGAGGTAGGTTCGTAGTTGAGTGCTTAGGTTATGACTGACACTCTGCTCCCCTAGCGCCAAATGTTGCAGTGGATCACAGCGCTAGAGAAAGCTGCGGATACTTGCCAGTTTGTGACAAAGAATCGGTTTGACAGCTTTGCACCAATACGGATGAATGTGGCTGCACAGTGGCTAGTGGATGGGGTTAGCTTACGGTTATGCCTCCTCATCTCATTGACTACATTTCCCTGCAGCGCGACTACATGTGGAATTTGGCGAGAGCGCTCACGATGGCGAAAGAAACCATATATATCCATGATTGGTGGCTCTCACCTGGTATGGCTTTTCGCTCAGAGGATTGCGTTCTCTAGCTTATCTACTGTAGAGTTACGGCTACGACGACCGAACAAAGACAGGTATCGACTGGATAAGATTCTGGAGCGAAAAGCACACCAAGGTGTTATGATTTATGTGATATTATAGTGAGCGTTTGCCCTCGGTATATGATCCAGATGCTCATATCGTTCACAGTCAGGAAGTATCAAGCCGCACAACGCCGACGGATAGCAAGTGGGCAAGACTTGATATAATTCTCCTCTTTTTCTGACACCTATGCATTACATTAGTTATGCGAAACAGAAACTATCATCGCTGCACGAAAACATCATGATTCAACGATCCCCTTCGCATTTCCAGACGGGCACGTTTTACTGGGCTCACGTGGGCTAATAAATTGCTATCCTCTTACCTAACATTGTTAATCTCTCCTTGTCCCAGCACGAGAAACTTTGCGTCATCGACCAGACTATTGCCTTCATAGGTGGGATAGATCTTTGCTTTGGGAGGTCAGTTATATCGTTCATGCCATGGCAAATATTTAATTGCTTCTAGATGGGACACCCCGCAACACGTTCTCGTTGATGATCCAGAATTGACATCGAAAACAGCAATATGGCCAGGTATGTTTCCGATGAGCTCACACTGATAGGCTTCTGCTTATTGTTCCTCTGAATCTGGCAGGAAAAGATTACAGTAATCCAAGGGTTTTGGACTTCCACACACTTAACAAACCCGAAGAGGATATGTACGATCGCTCTAAAGTGCCCAGGATGCCTTGGTATGTTATGATCCAGGATTAGCGAAAGGGGGACGCTAATTCCATATAGGCACGACGTTGGAATGCAAGTTGTAGGCCAACCGGCTCGCGATCTAGCTCGACATTTCGTTGAGAGGTACGCTGGAGGCAATTTCGACCCGTTGAACCTATTGACAGACGACACCAGATGGAACTGGTTGCTGCGGATTAAGGTATAGCATGATCCTGTATCTAAGATGCTTGGTTACGAGACCTTCCTTTGCGTAGAATCACACGAGGCTTATGCCATTTTTAATGCCTCCACCAGAATTTAGACCTGGAGAATTGGAGACCTTGGGTCTCACAGGAACTTGCGAGGTGCAGATTTGTCGTTCTGCCGGACCATGGTCGCTTGGCACACCAGATCGGATCGAACACTCCATCCAAAATGCATACATAGCGGGTGAGCCTTGCAGACACACCCATAGACATTGATCCTGATCTCAAGCAGCGATTGATGAGTCGAAGCACTTCGTTTACATTGAGAACCAGTTCTTTATCTCCTCGTAAGCATGCACACCGTAGAGTCGAGAGCAGACCTTATTTCCAAAATGAAGGACTGACGTTAACGACGTGAAGGTTGAGAATGGAATTGGAGATGCTCTGGTCAGGCGGATTATCCGCGCGAAGCGAGACGGAACCCCATGGAAGTGTTGCATCGTCATACCGTTGTTTCCTGGGTTTCCGTTTCCGGTAGACCATGCCGATGCTAGTGCGGTATGTTTGCCCAGTTTTTGCTATAGTTTCGACTCAGGCAATAATTTGATAGATACGAATCATACTTGACTGCCAAAACCGTACACTGTTCCGAGGGGAGAACTCGGTTTATGGGCGATTGCGGGAAGAAGACGTCGAAGTGGGTTCAATGTCCTTGGTCTGTCTCGCATCCTAACGTTCACTAGCCGGAGGACTATATTCGCGTGTTCTCCTTGCGAAATTGGGGCAAGATGCGTGATGGGGTTTTGACTACTGAGATTGTAAGCGTCGCAACACTGAATGCATTTCCATAGGTTAACGATGGTTTCAGGTGTACATTCACGGCAAGACCTGCCTCGTTGATGACCGGCTCGCGATCATCGGAAGTGCGAATATCAACGAGCGATCCCAGCGGGGTGATCGAGATTCTGAGCTCGCGGCTGTTATCCGAGATACCGACATGATTGAAGGGTAGGCCGTAGTGAACCTCTTTTCCTGCTGACCTCTCGGCTAACCTGCTTGGGTTCAGAACAATGGCTGGTATTCCGTTTGAAGTGGGGCGATTTGCACACACTCTGCGGATCCGGCTGATGCGAGAGCATGTCGGAGTTGATGTCGATGCCCTGACCAACGAAGACTACGTTCCACGGGAAGAAGATTCATACCGCCAGCAAGCTCAGGAACATTGGGACCCGAATGCGGAACAAGAGCCACCCGGTCGCCTTGTGACGGAGTTGGCACATGTGCATGAGCGACCAATCCACGACACACTACATATGGCAGCACATGGGATCAAAGAAGGTAATTTTCTTTGGTACTCGTGGCCAGGCCGTAGCTGACCTGACGGTCAAGGTGTTCGGACTACCGAGCGTTCTATCGCTGAATCCCTGTCACAAGTTTTCCATCCAGCCATGGCTAACAGTGAGATCCACGACATTGGACCAAAGAAAGGGGGTGCATCACCTCAGGATGGTGATGCGTTATGCCCTCTTGACGAAGAGAAGCCGATTGGATTCAGTAGTGCGAGTGTCCCTGCGGTTGGGGCTAAAGCACCTGAAATTCCACCGCCACGTCTAGAAATTCAAGCGTCATCCAACACTGACCAGCCGAGTACACGCGAGCATCAAAAGGCTATTTTGAACGCTGATGCGCCATTCGACGCACATGCTGCTGGCTGGGAAACGGTGGATGTGGGAACTCACACTGCTTGCCAGTCCTCACCCTCCACATTGGATCACAGCGACTGGGCTGAGGACAGGGATGCGGCATACAAGTGGTCTAACTGGAGGGGACAGGGACACCTTTATGAAGCCAGGGCCAAGAAGTCAGCTCCGGCACCAGCACCGTACATTCACCCCGACTGTTTTGAGGATCCGATTTCGGATGAGTTTTGGGAGAATGTTTGGGTTGCGTGTGCCGAGCTCAATGTCAGTGCTCGTTGGTTTAACTACGTGTCTTTACTTACTGGCTCTCTTAGACGGAGATATACCGCAAGGTATTCCATGCGATCCCGGATGATACGGTGACTACCTGGAAGCAATACAAACACTTTGTCGCTAATCATGAGTGCTTTATGAAGACAGTATGTTTTTGATGATTGTCGAGAGTCTGGTATCTTATTCTGTGTCTCGAGGCCAAGCCCAGCTCTCCGATCCCGTCATCGTCAGGCACCGATACCGAAGAGAACAGATCCAATCTTCAGAATGAAAGTGTTGAAGAACTGCGTAGCCGAGACAGAAAGGACAGCGAACGGTCATTGCCAACGACGATGCCCAAATCACAACACACGCAGGAGAAGGAAGTAGGCAATGGGAAGAGCACCCGAAGACCACAGCCATTCAGTAAGGCAGATTGGGGGGAGATGGAGAACATGTTGAAAGACATACGCGGTCATCTAGGTAAGGTAGCTGACTGTTGTTGCTAATTCCATCTAAAAGGTGACCGCCAGTTTTACATCCAACACACTTTCTGGAGGGTGAAGATGAAGGCGAAAACTTTTTGTTCAATGCCGACAAGTGAGTGGAAATCGTGAACTCATGCAAGGCATCTACTGAACACGCAAGTGACTCAGGCTTTTGCCTCTCCCAATTTATAATTGAGTACAATTTTGCTTGTAGTATAGGGCATGCATGCCTTGATTCTTTATTCCAACGCACATTGTAGGGACATTCACGTTATATATGATTATCGGTCATATACATAGTCAGCTTTCATTGTTTCTTGCTACTCTTCAGAATGAATATCGAATATCAGTTTATCTGGATTTGCTAACGTCGAACAGGTGGAAACAAGTGCCAGAGCATGCCACCGACCTTCGATATAGGGTGCAGTATATTCCTGATAGTCACGATGTGCCTTGTGAGGTATGTAGTCCTTCAACGCAGCTTCGTCTTTGAAAACGAAAATGACGCCTAGAACAGAATTGACATTCGTCACGATCTGTCAAACGATCGGTGGGCAAGGTAACAATTAAATGCCAACCTTCATCAAAGCCGTGATCCAAAGGGTGCTTGATCCTTTTACCAGCCATGACGCTACTGATAACAGGGATCTGCGTGGGCAACGCGTGCAAGCTCGATCTGACCTTTTCGATGTCAGCAGAGGCGATGCCTTGTTTGAACTTGAGCAAGACTGTCAAAGGGGCGTGGTCACTGCAGTGGCCCAATCCGAAAACGAGTGTCAATATGACGTACCAATGTGATGAATGGGCATGGTGGTTTCAGCTTGACGACCGTGGAAAAACTCATAATTGGCACATGATCACATTTCCTCCGCCCCACATGTGTACAGTGGGTATCACCCCAACTTTGGTGTATTGATTCTATTGACGCCAGACCGACAAAGACTCCAAGCCAGCAGTGATAGTTTCGCGTAATTTCGTCCGGTTCTCAGTATCGGTCAAGGCTATAGGTATTGGGCTGACGCTGTTTTTCCGACACAGGCGGTTTCGAACGTCACCACCGTAAATTCCACGAATCACAGGTAAGGAACAAACGGTCCCCAGGTCGTACGCAATATTGCAGACCTTGGGCTATGCACTGTTTGGGGTTAATCATGGGACCAGTGCCCACGCGTCCCCCTGTCCATGCCAACACAACTTTGTTGAAACCCATGTGGCCATGACATGCTGACTCGTACTGGTCGTGTTCTCGATAGACAATCGTCTCTTGAAACGTCGGAGATGGCTGTACGATGCCACTAGGTACCATACGGTCATGACGCCCTGATTCATAAGGTGTTGCGTGGTCCAATCCCTGTAAATGTCATTCTCACCCGACGCTAGGCTACCGTGGTGCGAGTACAAAACGCAGCGGTACCCTGCTCCTGGGTGAGTGGGTTGCTTTTGCCCTCTAACGATTTCCTCCTTTCGCGCGTCAGAATCATGGTTCTTCTTTGTTCCGGCATGGCCGCGGCTCTCGCCGCCTTTTCTTTATTCGGGTCGACACTGGCTGTTCCGCTCGTAGACAAGCTGAGGAGTCTCAGTCCGGGAGCTCGTGACCTTTTGAAGAGGTCCACCCCCGCCGCTCCTCGTTTTGTGATCTACAGTGATGCCTGGGTTGACCCCCTCCCGTCTGCTTCAGACATCCAGGTGAGGCACCGACAGTCACATTCACACGTATTGCCACACGCTGACACCACTTCAAACTCAGGGGTATAATGTCTTGTGGGTGACAGTATCAATGTGTCGGAACCAAGCAACTCAATTGCTGCAGCGCTCTGTCTTTCTGGCTGTCTTCTGGAGCAGCTGATATGGCAATGGCGTGGCAACAGCTTTCAGATGGCGAGCGTGCCAATTACCTGAGCCAGTACAATGCAGCCGGCATCTCGATCATCGTGTCTGCGTTCGGGTCTACCGAAGAGCCGACGACATGGGGAATCAACCCCGTTGCCATTGCCGACAAACTGTCTTCCTGGGTGCTTCAGTACGGGCTTCAGGGAGTCGACATTGATTACGAGGTACAGCTTCAATTTCCTCTTCGTTGTATGACGGTAAACGAATGAGGTCTGACTTGTGGCGCTAGGATTTCGACGCATTCGATAATAACGGTGGTATCGCTGAGCCGTGGCTCATCTCCCTGACTCGGCAACTGCGGAAAAGGCTTCCTCAGGGGCAATATAGTCTCTCTCATGCGCGTGAGTTACTGACCTTGTACGTGCAAAGAAGAACTATTGAAATCCATCCCGTAGCCGTTGCCCCGTGGTTCTCTCCCAATATGTGGAGTGGAGGTGGATACTTGCAAGTGAACAGTGCCGTTGGGGATCTGATTGATTGGGTGCGTCGTCCCACGTTCCGTACGAAATATTTGGCTGATTCGTCGGTTCAGTATAACATTCAAGTAAGTTCAATCACCTATTATTCCTAGAGACACACTGATGTAGTGGCTTGATCGTGGGTGTCTAGTTCTACAACCGTAAGTAGGATGATATGCTGTTGCAGAGATTGACGTGCTCAATTTTTATCCAAAGAGGGAGAGAACGAGTACACGACGTGCCATGGCATGCTCAACCACTCCTCGTCCCAATGGCCCCAGACCGCAATTTATGAAATCGAAGCTAATGGTGTCGATTCCAGCAAGCTTGTCATCGGCAAGCCAGCCAGGCCGCAAGATGCCAGCAACGGATACGTGACGGTCTGGAAGCTTCAGTGGTGTGTCTCGCTCGCTATTGCGAATGGCTGGAGTAAGTGTGACGTCGTTCGAGTAAGGAGATGGTAAACTAAGGTCGACTCGTTTGCAGATGCTGGCGTGATGACTTGGGAGGTACGTTGGAAGCTATCGTCTGTTCCTTGAAATCAGATCGGATGACCACATTCTTTGATAGTATCCCTATGGGACATCAAACTGGATCAATACCGTCCGCAACGGTCTCTTCTAAGAAAAAGGAGAAAAAAAAAATTCAGGTTACTTCTCATGCGCAAAATACGCCTTTTCACGTACTAACGAGGTCCCATGCTTGTGGGTCGCATTCTAGTTACGATACGATTATGTTCCCCTTTGCCTTGATGTCATCCCGCATTCTTTGTTGATGCCATCTGTCGTTATAAGCGATGAAGCATCACGCCAGATTTCCCTTTCTGGATCGGACGTTGTGTCTTCGTTTTCGAGTCGAACTTTGACCGTTTGGTGTGATATAATAGCAGTGTTTACCGCAACAAACCTGGCGTGGTAGGTTTACTGTACCCTCCAGCACTGGAAGTGCCTTCGACATTCTATCATAGAACCCGCTCAGGTTTTTTTTTTTTTGCCCAATGTAACGCGGGTATAAATTATTGCACATGGGCCAAGACAACAGTACGAAGCAAAGCAAAGCTAACGGACGATGGCAATATACATTATTCGACAAACAGACTCTAGTTTAAGGGGTAGCGCAAGAGTCCGTCTCAAGGTCCAATTTACAAATAAAGTTTCACGCGTCCTTGTCAACAGTTGCAAGACGCCCTGCGAGTCTTGACAACATATCTTCGGCGCGGGGATTACGTGGAAATGATCGCCCATCCCCTTTGCTGTAAAATCCAGTGTTATTAGCATAAACGGATTCACGTTTCAAATGGGCCGGATCCGAAATCCGTGGCTCGCTCACCTAGCACCACCATATAAGAGGCGCCACACCCAACCGTGTGGTTTGTTCCACCCAAATACCTGTGCCCAGTTCTTCCGCCATCCGAGATCGTACGGCTTCACCGAACGATGGGCGTCTTGTACAAGACATCTTTGGTTGTATGAGAGCTCGTGTTCTATTGGAGGATCAGAGAGACGAAGTGACACAGGGAGTGGTGGTATGTATCGAAGGAGCAGGAATGGTGAGAGACTTTCTAGAGTCGTTTGGTTCGTTCTGTCCGCACTTGAGACAAAATGGCGGTCCACCAGGACGAGTACACTTACGAGATGAGATACATGTGATATATCGTGAAGGAACCAATGACGGCAGCGAAAATGAAACCAGCGGCGGCCAACAAGAGTTCGTGAATAGGCGTGGCATCATCCTTGTCAAAACGTCAGCAAGTTTCAGAGAGACAGACCTGCGACTGTATGCTCACCGGCACCGAGGTCATGTTATCAAGTGACCACCAGAATGCACATGCAGAGACGATGCAGATGTATGTTGAGAGCAAGGTAATGCAGGATATGAAGTGGAAAAATGCAGGATAAGTTCTATGGCCCTGGAATAAAATTTGGAAGAGTAGTCTCGTCAGACGTCGATCTAGACCTACCACACACTTGCTTCCCAGCCACGGACAGTGATGGTCTAATCGATCAGGGCTCGTGATAGCGCCCACAGGATATGCACCACCTACCCATTTTCAACACACAGCGTCCGCAAAGATGGCAATGGTGTGCACGTTCTGGCTTCGGTGCCCAGCACTTACGGCACCATTTGATGGGGGTGAACTCGTCAAAGTCTGGAGTAGTCATGAGAGCCTCCTGCAATCCCTGATCGTCGCTGCAGGCATCCTCGCTTACTTCCTCTGCGGCTCCTTTGGGAAAAGAAACTGCCCCGGGGTCACGAGCCACACATACAATGAGCGAAGAAAATGCAAGGAATGTAAGAGTGTACGAAACAAGCAAGTGAACGAGAAAACTCGAGGGGGAATGAAGTGCACGAAGGTGATGATTGACCAGAACGAGTAGCCAGGACGGGTGGGGAGCTAACATCAACACGACTGACCCTATCGAAGTGAGTCATGTTGGGGATCATCTGACGGTAATAGAAGACCACCACTTGCCACAGAGAGGGAGGTAGTGAAACCATCTCTTCGGTGGTGGTTCGTCTGGATCTTCGTCCCAGCTGGGAGGGTCTGGCCAAATTGGAGGTGTGGATGTGGAAAAATCGAAGGAGAGTAGTGGCATTGGGTATCAAAGCGAGGCCCACGCCGCAGGCAGACGTTGATCAATGGCGACAAGGGGACGCCCGTGGTAGCGGTGAGAAATGCTGGTGTAACAAACCTGGCGGTAACTTCCAGACGGCGTTATCACAACTTTGCGGAGCCGAGTCGGCTCGAACTACCATTCCTCTGACAAGACTGGACCATCATCAACTTCAAGCTAGAACTTCGTAGCCAAGTGCCATACATCCATTTGCCCAGCCTGATTCAAGCCCGTGACGAGCCGCAGCAAGACTGTCTAGTCAAGTGACGCCTCCGTCATCCTCCATTTGGACCTCTTGGCCAAATGGGCCTATCGAAGTTGCCCGTTGGTAGTACTCTGAAACATGTCCCCGAATCTTGCGGCCACGAGGATTGCTTCTGGTGGTTTCCAACGAGTCCCCTGGGACCCATTTGCGGGCCAAATTCCCCACTGGTTTCTCATCAGCTTCATTGATAAGCCGCAGGCATCCCCCTAATGCCGAACGGACTTCTCGGATCTCTGACATCGCACAGACGCAATGCTCCTAGCCAGTTTAAAAAATTTACCTGATCGCGTTATACACCTCTCTAGCTGGTATGCAATTTTGCGACTATTGTCTGCGGCTTTCGATGATTTTGGTCGAAAGGTTCAATCGGTCCCCTGACGCAGATGGCACAATTCGCAAGCTTTTTAGGGTATATTTCATCCAGCCAACTGGGGATCTATGTCGCCTGTATCCTCCTTTCAGCTTCGATCTCCTCACTATGCAGTGGTTATGTCGCTGATGACACATCTCGCAAGTATGGCATCCTGTCTTCGTTGGGACCGTTATATCCTGCTTTACCAATAGTTTTCTGCACTAATTTTTGCGCGTCTAATAACGGGAGTTGGACAAGGCCAATCCATCTCAGGGGTGACGATAGATTGCTCCCCAAAACATCCGTGGCACCGTAGCAACTATGTTACAGCTCCTCATCACGATTGGCATCGCTGCTGGATTCTTCATAACCTATGGGTCATCGAGACTGGATAGTAGTCTAGCTTGGCGCATTCCATTCATCGTCGAAGCCTGTGCAGCTGCCACGCTATCGATTGGAGTATCTTTCATCATGGCCGATTTCAGCAAGCTCGCGATGTCTTATCAAGACTTCGTCAGACGACCGAGGACGTCAACGAAGAGTTGAACAGTATCAGGGCGTCTCTGGAAGAGGACGGCGTGCAACATGTCACGTCCTCTGGAAACGGTACACCAAGAGGAGTTGCTCGGAATATTTCTGACAGGATTTCAAATGCTGTGCGGTATACGTGGCTACCTGCCGTATCCATCGCGCGTCTTCATTCCGCGATATGTCCACTGTTTGGACCAGATCGATGCTGTGCTATATTATGCTCCCATCCTCTTTACCCAAGTCGGCTTCTCATCGCAACGTGCACCATTCTTGGCCTCCGGAATTTCGGGAATTATAAACCTGGTGTTTACCATTCCAGCTCAGCTCTTGGTGGATAGGTGGGGCCGGAGGTTCTCCTCGATAGGGGAGGAATTGCCGTCGCTGGCTGTCCTTTTGGCAATCGGCAGCATATATGTGGTTCATGGTGGCAAGGCAAACGGAGAGGTCCACCTCAAAGGTAAACCATCTTAGTAGGCTGTCATCGCACTAATCTACATTTTCGTCGCCAACTTCGCATGGTCCTGGGCTGTGATGAGTTCCCAGGATTGTTCTGATATTGATTCACGAAGCTCGACTATCTCTCTAAAAAGGTCATGAAAATATATTCGTGTGAGATAGTGCCCACGCGCCTGCGAGCAGAGGCGTGCACAATGCAGCAAGTAAGCCGTTGTTTCTCTTCGTCGATATGAGGTATTTATGCGCGATGTCCGAGCTTGCTAATTGGGTCACCAACTTCGCGGTGGTGTCGACTGCACCTCTCCTCCTTCGCGCATCTCCGAGCAGGCCGTACTTTTTATTCGGTGCAGCGACATGCTTCGTCACCCCGGTGTGTCACTTCTTTATGCCTGAAACCAGGGCCAAGAAATCAAACTTCTTCTCGAGAAGAAAAACATTACTCTGGATTCCATGTCGTCCGTAACTGCGTGACAGATTTTTTGGTCGGCCATTCACATGCACATCTGACGTGTAACGGGTAGCTATGGGGTCGAAGAGCAGACACGTTTCCCCTTAACATGTAATTTCATGTCCCTAGTAGATAACGCTCACCCCGCCCCACTGGTTATTTGATACCCATCCATGACCGTAGCACCCACAGTATGCTGCTGTCATTACTGGAGTCTGGGACATTTCCGGACTCGTGTCACGACAAATATGTAATGTGATGGCCCACTCCCACCCCCTTGCTGACGGACAACGTGTTCGATGATCTACACCTTTCCGAAAACCGGAAGATACGTGCAGCAAAACGGCAGCCTGGCTGCGTATTCCGGTTAACAACACGCATAATTCACTCATTGGGGTCGAGTGAACGTGAGCTGAATGTTTGGGGGGTGCATGTACGTCCTTGCACAACTTGTTGCCAACCCGAGCGGCCGCGAAGCAACACAGTCAATACTAGGTAGACGACGAATCGAGTCTGACGCCCAGAGGTATAAATCCAGGACCGCGAATGCTATCGTCTGGTCAGTCCTGTCCACCTCAGACTCACCAGACACGTCCTCGAAACCAAAAGTTTCTCCGTTTGCCCTGACACTGCCACATCATCTGCAAAGCGACCAGTGTGTATCCGTTGTCAGCGACGTATACAGCGTCGCTGACTCAGTGGGTTTACTGTCTCCTCCAGCCGCGTTACTCGGACCGTTGCATCTAGTAACATCAACCACCACTCCCAACTCTCAACGTTCAACGCTCAGCGCTCAACCTCAGTGAGCTTCGTCGATCACCGGTCACCCATGGCGTCCAGAACGATCGTCACATCCGAGCCCCTCGCCGCCAGCCCGTCCGTTGCTCTGAACAAGCCTCGGGTGAGGCAAGTCGGCTTCGAGACCGCCGTGACGGCGGTCATCTTTGCGCAGAAGCTCAAGGTCGCCGTCGCCCGGTCTCACTGTGGCACGCGATCGGCAGCGCCAACGCCAGTCGGGGGACGTTTGCGTGCCATGTCGGTGTCGGTGAGAGGCTCTGGGGACAACAACGCGCAGTGTCGTACAGTGTCCGCAGACGGTCTCCTTGGTCTTCCTGCGGTAAATTGTTG
>JBBPJN010000039.1:0-36758 GCA_038088755.1 Boletus aff. separans
ACGACTCGACTGCAGACACTCCGGAACGCAAGCGCAAGTCGCAAACTCTCGATCAACCCACGGGGAAAAGGCCGAAGTTAGACAATGTCACGATGTTTCTCCACATCGTACGCTCTCAGTGACTGACGCCTTTTCCAGGAGCCAAGTCAAATGTCGCGGGAACAGCGTGCGTCGTATGAAGCGGTGGTCGAAAAGCACTACGCGAGCGGTTCGTGGTACAGTCAGAGTGCTTCTGCAACAATATATATCCTTGCTACTGTCCTTGAGCGTGCAGACTGCGACCTCCTGTGGTACGTGGTACTTAATAATCGACCCATATCTTTCTGGTCATCGCAGTAGGCTCGCAATCCTTGGGCTCACATACCAGTATACAACTTCCCGCATATCACGCGAGTTCTACGAAAAGTATCACACGATCTATTACGACGAAGTATCACGCCTCAACCCGCTCCCAGCGGGGGTCACCACTAATATTGATACAACCACTGCACTTGGTCCAGACGATTTGTCGATACGATCTACCGAGGAACTGAGATTTACACTCCTTCGTCACTGGACACTGTACGATGCTATGTTTCACTCGAGTTACGTAGCAGGGAAACTTGGAATTTGGAAGGAACGAGGCCGGAAAAGGCTCACAGGCCTACTTGCTAAAATGGGGTGATTATGACCTTCAGACAAATGTTTCAGTTATCCTTGGCTTCGACTAACCTCATCTGAGGCAGGTTTTCAATACCGCAGACTCAACAGCTGTACGCCCATATGGATATCGATCTTAAGCATCAATTAAGATCCAAGCTCGACGCTATCGCCCCCGAGTACGGTCTCGTGGAACTCACATACCCATCCTTCGTTCGATGTTTCGGGTATCTTGCCCCTCCCCTAAGCGTTACGGATGCTGTTGAAGCGGTCAGCGCACTCTTGGATGTGGCCGGTGGTGTCAGGATGGAGCTTGAGGTCGAGGGTGCCCGACACGGAGGGGAATGGTTCGGTAGTGGATGCGTATGGCAGGGAAGTAAACACACCAATGAAGAAGCGTATGAATCCAGAGAACGCGGCGAAGGCATTCACACGAATGGCGAAACCAATGGAGAGAATCCAGGTGACGCCGAAGAGCGCACAGAAGTCTCTTGGTGGGTAAGAAACTTTTGGGCAGCCTATGACGCTCTCACTGAGTAAGTTATTCTTTTGCTTATCGCAGCTTAATACCTGAATAACGGAATACTCGAGCATTATTTCTCTTCGAGACGCACTCCCGTTGTCAATGTCACTCCATCGGGCCATCATACGACAAGGGACCTCAATAATCGACAAGCAAGACGTCCGTACTATGCGCTCTCATCGCGTTGTCGTTCTCTCTCAGGGACCTGATCTTGCACTGTTTGCCCATCCTGGCGTACTTTCACGTCTGGCGCTCTGGTTAATTGATGCATTAAGAGACAAGTTGCCGGGCACGAAGCTTGCCCGGGGCAAGAAGAGCTTGCCATTTGTCCTGGCCTGCCTCAACGAAAGGACAGAGACATATATTGTCGTAGGAGTCATGGGTTCACTTGAACTAGGAGACGTAACAAAGAAGTAAGTTTTTCAAACATTCTCTCTCGGAATGCAGGTTGATGTCCATCAGTGAGTTTGGTCTTGCATTTATCAACGCCAAAGAACGATGCAACGCTCGGTCTTCCCATAACTCGTTCAATACGAGTATCCTTGAGATTGATCAGGATGATCTCAAGGTGTTTCTGGAAGCCCTGTGTGAGGTGGGGAAGGGATACTAGTATACAAGCTGTGTTTGGGCACCACGGTCATGCAAGAATATGCGCTCGCCACCTATTCCCCAGAGTTCCACCAGAAACCAAATCCCCTGTTACAAATGTAGTGCGGAATATGATCAAAACAACAAACTACGCACCCCCCTTCAGAATGCCTGGAGAAATAGTCGTAGTCAATGTTAACTGGAGACACGATCAGTATAGGCCAATTTCTTTGAGGTACATGGGTGATCTCACTTGCCATAGCCAAAATAAGCTACTCTCATGATCATTTAGTACCAAGCTGTATGACAGAATGAACTTACCGCCCGCTCATTAACTGTCAAGTTCCTCCCTGCGTCCGGCTTGTGCAGTATCCACTCACCACTCTGGCTCGAACCGTAAATTTGTTCATCTGGTGCCCGAAAGGACACTGTGTATTGTCCCGTGTCCGTGAAGATCTGGAGATAAAGGATTATTCGAAGCAATCGAGCGAGTATCTCAACCACCGCTTTACCTCTCTCCCAAATCCCCTAAATGTTCTGTTGACAGTAGCGATGCCTTCCCCTTGCGCACCACGTAGGACAAAATGCCACGCCCATAAACCCTCGTCTATGCGCGCAAATTGGTTGAACTGGACTTCGGGTGCAGTGAACTCCAGTTTAGCGTCCGAACCGAAAGTGGTGAGTACCCGATGAGGAGTGGAACTAGATTTGGTGAAGGAGATCATTGGCAAGTGCGACGTGGAGCGACACGAAAATTCGTTTAATCCGATAAAAGTGGAAAAGCACACAATCCCAGGACATTGACCCGTGCAATGTCCCATGATCACAAGGTGTAAGGGAGCATCCACCAAATGAGCAATCAACAGGATCGAGAATTGCGCCACCCAACATTACGGAGTCAGCGATCGAACAACCTAGGAACGTGAGACACGTAGAAAATCCCAAAAGGAGAAGACGTACAGTAGTTACATGCCGGCGGAACATGGTTACGAAGACGTATGCGGGTGTAAGGAGCGAACGAGCCAAGAAACGGACGAGCGCGTTGGACGGGACACAAGTCGAATGGGAAATGAGGGTAGCACGGTTATCATACAAACACGGACCGCGGCGGCATTGTTGTCAACGCGACATGTTCGGATCGAGCGTCGTTCATTGAGCCAAAAGCCGACAACATCTGAATCAAAGCCCGAGGAATAGTGAACCGGAGCATCGGTTGAGAACACATAAGTCGATGAGAATATCCATCAATGGGGAGCAGATTTCTCGTGGTAATTAAACAGGACCCAAAATGAGCGTAAGAATCGTGGGGATAACAAGGAATTTCATGCAATATTGAAAGTCACCGAAAGAGGGGGAGAGCGGATTTAAGTCGTACATCAGGAAGTCAAGTGAGGGAAACCAAATCACCGGTTATGCAGGTGGAGGAGGGAAACGTTAGGATTCGACGTAACACGATCAGCGGAGCGTTTAGAGACCCATGCCGAGAGGCGACTAGGAACACACGTACCGCAGGAATAAATTATACCTCCTCCTCCAGAGATGCCACTGTTGCTGCACCTCTGCGAAAGTGTCCAGAACTAGTTCTCCCGGAGCGATGTGATCTCTAGGGCTCTGAATGAACATTCGAGAGTTTATCCAAGAAAACGGGCGGCGGATCTGGAGGCGGCGAAAGATTTGTACACCAACGTGATGGTACTGACCCATAGGCACGCACCCAAAGGATAGGTGAACCTTCAAGGTCCATGACTAGTGCTCGGAAAGCTCTATGGGTCCTGAATACCTGTCTTGCGAACATCGAAAGGAAACCACGCGGTTCTTCGACGATATACCCCAACGACTCTCCACCAGGTTTGGCTGAACAACGAACTTCGTGTTAAAGGGAAATTTATGGAGTAGAAAGTCCGGACACACTTATAACGTATCGATTCGACTGCTCAAATCCCATGAAGATATTTAGCATTTCAAGCTGTCTGGATAGAAGTGAGTGTGAAAAAGAAACCACGCTCGACGACTTTTCACTACCTTGTGACAACGAGCTCGTCGTTGTTTACCAGCAAACGCTTCAAGCCCGCATCGGGGTCGGCGGTAGGGTGTACGCTTTGCCTCCAACTTTGCGAATGACCTTCAGAGAATTTCTCTTGGTAATCCGACGAGGTCCACAAACGGTCCTCTGAAGGAAAGTCGAAAGAGTCTTTGCGGGACAAGTTGCCTCTGGAACTTCTCCCGAAACCGGCGCTACGATGGGGAAAACGGGAGAGGGCATATGGCCGACACTGTTGTGCTAAAGGTGTACAAGATTGCCTTGCAAACAGATGGTAGCCCGTGATAAATGCAGCCATTTCTTTGGCCTGAGGCTGGGCCAAGTTTTGAAGTGAAATGTACTCAGAGGTGTAGTTGATAGACTCTAGTACAAGTTGTGGCTATGACGGTATTGAGTCGGATTGACCGCCACATACTATACTTCAGCTGGACATATACATTCAACGACTCGCCAACTCCAAGTCGTCCGCAGTTGGTTCAGCTAACCTCTCCTTTTTGCTCCCCTGGTGTTGGGGTGATGATGCATCGGCGGTCCACCGCTTTTCGTCTTCTAAGGAACACGAGATCTGCCGCTACAGCACCTAAAATACAGGTGGGTAGTTGGACGTGACTAATACTTGAAAAACTCACCCGTGAACGTCGACACCCCATCCAGTTGAGGCAGGCTCTTCGGTCAGAACCTGACAAAACTCCTCAGCCTGGGGCTTTCCGGCATGCACCTCCTCACCTTGCTTCACGATGGTCTCAGGTAGAACCTAGCGAATGTGGTTCGGTCCGTTCCAGTACCCCCACTCCGCAACCTCAGCCCAGACCTCACATCACATCACGTCCGTCGCCACCGCGGCCCAACGAGTTTGGCTCCTTTCGTCCCATTGTCCTCCAATCCGAAACCGAACCTGGCCCATCGTCGCGCTTGTCTAGATTGAAATTTAGGGAACGCGGGTCCCTTCGTTCTGGCCATGCCTATTTTGCAGACACAAAGAAAGCCAGCACAGCGGATGCAGCTCGTCGGCATGGGAAGAAACGGGAAAGTAATAGCACTAAGAGGTCCCTGCCTAAGCAGGTGCAGGCGGATCTCTATATCCCATCCGCTGTCTCTGTTGGACAGTTAGCCAAGTTATTGAATGTTCGCTTACGTATGGATTATCATTTTCTCCTCACACAACTGACTGATTTTGTCCTGTTCAAAGGTACACTTCAACGCAAGATGGACCAAGCGGGAATGTATGCAGAGTCTTCCTATGATTACGGTCGGCAATCCTCCTTTTTGTCATCAGAGAGACTGAACCATCTCCATAGTTTTGACCTCTGACTATGCTGCCTTACTGGTACAAGAGTTCGGTCGTAATCCAATAATTAATGATGAAGCTGCTTTTGACCTATACCCTCCGTGAGCATATTCCTTGCTGGCCTCAACACTCCGAGCTTCCATCCTCTTGGAGTATTCCATTAATTCCGCCACTGTTTGATAGACCACCCCCGGAAAAACCCCACCTTCTGCCAACCCGTCCTCCAATTGTAGCCATAATGGGACATGTCGATCACGGAAAAACCACCCTTCTCGACAATCTTCGTTCTTCTTCTGTGGCTTCTTCTGAAGCAGGTGGGATCACGCAGCATATTGGTGCTTTCTGTGTTCCGTTGAGCATGAGCGGTGACTGCCCATTGACGCCAGGAGATGAGCATCTAATCACGTTCCTGGATACCCCGGGCCATGCTGCCTTCTCTGCCATGCGTGCGCGTGGGGCCTCGGTCACTGACATCGTTGTGCTGGTCGTTGCTGCTGATGATGGTGTCATGCCCCAAACGACTGAAGTCATTGAGCTTGTTAAACGTGAGAAAGAAGGAAGTAACATTGGAATGGTGGTTGCCATTAACAAGGTTGACAAACCTGAAGCTGATGTCGTAAGTCTTCCTTTACGCACTTCTCGCGCTCTGCGAACCAGGATATTATGTTCACACTCGTTAACCCTGGACCTGACCTACAGGAAAAGACTAAACTTGCCTTACTTTCCGCCGGCGTTCCTCTAGAAGAGGGTGGTGGGGATGTCCCTTGCGTTACCGTTTCTGGACTCACTGGATCCGGACTGCCCGAACTTGTTGAAACCATTGCTCTAGTTGCTGATGTCATGGACCTCCGTGCAGAACGAGACTGTACACCTGTCGGGTATGTCCTCGAGTCTAGGATACTCAAAGGATTCGGGTGAGTTTCCGCGTTCATTTTCTAGCTCCACTTTTGTCACAAATGTCAAACCATACGCATAGCCCTGTTGCATCTGTTCTCATGACTCGTGGTACACTTTCCCCTGGAACACCCCTTCTAGCGGGCACTTCCTCGTGTTCTACACGCCGCCTTCTTTCCCCGTCCTTACAACCCATCCCTTCTGCCGTACCTGGTACCCCCGTCCTTGTCACAGGTTGGAAAACACTTCCCGCCGCTGGTGAAGAGGTCTTAGCGGGCAGCGAAACCGACATCAAGAAAGCATGCGCGAATCGGGAACGGAAACGAGATTTAGAGAGTGCTCTAGGTGATGTCGAGGCAATAAACGCCGCGAGGCAGGCAGACAAAGAGAGGGAGGAAAAAGAGAGAGAGGCGAAGAGGAGTCATCGTGCGCCAACTACAGTGGTCGAAGACAGTTCTATGCAGGAGGCCAAGAAGAAGTATCTTCGGATCATTGTTAAAGGGGACGTTAGTGGCAGTGTCGAGGCTCTAGTTGGTGCAGTCAAGGATATTGGGAATCACCTCGCAGGTATTAAGGTCGTTTCCACTGGCGTGGGGGATGTTTCTGATTCCGATGTCATGATGGCGAAGGCTGCAGACGGTAAGTCCATATCTGTATCTATGTACACGCTTTGATTTCCGCGTCAGCGATGGTAGTTGCGTTCTCTGTCGGCGTGCGACGGGCTGTTCGAGCTTCCGCCTCCCAGAATCACGTCCCAATCTACACATCCGACATCATCTACCGCATCATTGATGACATCCGGGATCGCGTCATATCTCTTCTACCGTGTACCTACGATATCAAAATCACCGGCGAGGCAAAAGTACTCCAGCTATTCGAGATAAAAATTAAAGGAAATTATAAAAAGATCGCTGGCTGCAGGGTCACCCATGGAATTGTGCAACGATCGAGCTCGATCAGGGTATTAAGAGGAGGGGAAAACGTATATGAAGGTAAGCATTGACATGCTCATATCACGGACACATTGAGTTGGAACTTGTCTCTAGGTTCCATAGATGCATTGAAGCAGCTTAAGAAGGACGTGACTGAGATTAGAAAAGGTTCCGAGTGCGGTATTAGCTTACAGGACTTCGACAATCTCCAAGAGGGAGATGTTATCCAAATGTTCCAGAAAATAGAGACGCCAGGCGAGCTGTAATTGTACGGCGCGAGGTTCAGCGATTGCCTGGGATTGCCCCCGTCACACATACACGTATAGATGAGTTGTATTATATTCCTCTATTGAATGCGCGCGCCAAGCATATATGTACCCGTGGCAGTCTCTTCACGATGCTCGATTTCTATTCTGCTCGTCGAGTATAATTTCCTTGCCACCGATTGTACCAGTTCTACCCCCAACTCCAAATGTCAAGCTGATATTTCCGAGATCACGCGTCGTCTTCTCGAGGACGGTCCAGCTTCGGGTATCTAACTTCTTCAGGATGACCTCTACCTTGGTCCCGAAGAATTTGTACGAAGATCCTGCCGGCTCGACTGGACCAAAGAGCTGGATCGTCCGCTTAAACCGTTTCTGGGCGGGAAGACATAGATCGAAATGGACCTGCACACACTCTCGTGAGCGAGGCAACAGAGGGCTAATGACTACCCGTATAGTAGCGCCAACCTGTGTCTCCTCAATAGTTACCTTGCTTCTATCCCTGTCGGCCTGCTTCGCAAACACGGACACGTGCACTTCGTTCGGTGTCTGGTAATGATCTACACGGCACTCAGCGAACTGTTCATTCTGGTAATTGGAAAAGTAGTCAGCGGTCACGATGGCGACGTAATAAAGGTGGTGGTGTTGCGCACCGACTCTTCTAATGCACTCTGTTTTGGAACAAAGACATGACGGCCATTCTTGCATCCTTCGATCTTAAGGAATTCTTCAAATTCCAGGACTCGCCGTTTACAGCATAGATAACCCTGAACATCGCATGAGAATCCTCAGAAACGCAAACAGGATGATGTAGAGAGTGGTGCGCGAGCGACGTAATTCACAAGGTTACATACCTTGCTTCCCTCGTGGAAGATGGGCTGCGGAGTGAATAAATCTGGTGAGGTTATTAGTAAAGGCGGCGAGGAATCTGAGACGTACTGGCGCTGGATGGTAGGTGCATACAGTGCCTTCGCCGTTTCCGATTCGATTTTCTGCATCGCTCAGGAAAATGACGCTACAGCCTTTATGCCTGCATTCTGATCCAGGTACAACCGCTACACTTAAATCATCTTCCTCTTCCGGCTGAGAGGGGGGAACAGAATCAGCGGGGAGAGCGGTGGAAAGACGTGCAGACGTCTGCGGTTGGAGTGTCCGTGCCGTTGAATAGACTTCTTTTCCGTCTTTCGATTCCGTCATTGTGAGGATCTCATTGGTAGTAGTTGCGGGTTTCGTCGCCTGAGGAATGACTTGCGGTACTGCCTCCGTATGTGCGCTAACTTCACACCCCTTGCCAGTGTGATCGGTGATCGTTAATGGCAAGCGTGCTCCGCCCAACAACAAAGCATGCGTACAGGTATGGCCATGAATTCATCAAAGTCGAGAACCGGCTTGTTGATCTTTGAGCAGCATGACCATGATTTCAGACCCTCGTGAAAGACCTGGTAATAATCCGGCAGCTTGGAACGGCCGACCTTACAAGACTGGAAATCGAAACTCACTGGTGCTCCAGGGTGATAGTGGCAACTTGATTCCGTGTTGTCTGCTGATACAAATTCTTTACCACATCCTTTTCGTGTGCAACGCAGCATGTTGGTGAGGTGATCGCAGGATAACGAGATATTCTAGTGTTGCGAACGCCACCTCTCGGAGTCAAATCACATCGAAGTGATCATTGAACCTGCAAAATGTGTGTATTATGTAATACGCGGAATGTTCGCGAAAATGCAAGATCGTTGTCAAGTTCGAGTGGCCCAGGAGCGCAAACTTTTTCTTCCATCGTCGGTCGAACACTGACGATACGCGGAGATTGTATGTATGACGTTCACACGAGAACCCAAATTTTACAAGTGCAAGGCAACTCATCCACACAGCGATAGGCATTCAATCATTCTCAGCAATTTTCTGTTCGAATGTGCAACAGATCTTTTCCGTCTGTTTCGCTTGCTGCACCGGCGCCACAAAAGTCATGTGCCTTCCTCTGCTCAAAGTTCCATTCACCCGATCTCGACTAAGGCTGATTGACAAGTCGATCTCGGCGTAGCCTGAGGACCGTGGTAGCCGACGGATAGCTTACCAGTTGCCAGACACAACTCCCGTAGGAGCATGTGGGCGATTCGCAGCCAGCCTGTCTGCCAGAGAGAAACACCAATGTCAAATCGACGACAGATGGGGTAATGTTAGCCTGCAGGGGTGTTACGGACATGCTCCAAGGGGAAAGAGATATTCTCGCATTCGAGATTGAAATGAATACTCTCTCTGAGACTCAGGGATGCACAAGTGGATCAGAAACGTTTCAGCACCATGGCTATCTACTCGGCAAAGTCATCGAAAGTGTGTGCCAACGTTATAAGTGTCATTTCGCTCACAATTGCCAACGCCGTGAAACGCCATGGCCTCACTCTACTCAAAGTTCCGTGCACCGGACTCCGTCAGGAGCCTCGGCGACGCTCAGGTTTCAGGTCACAGGAGGAAAGCTCGGAGAAGGAAAGATAATGCGATGCGCACGCATCTGCTACGCATGACGTGATCGTTTCTGCTGTACAAATAAACAGGCCCATCATCGCAGTCCTATACATAACTTAAGTTTATTGGTTGTGCATCATGCTCCAACCTTGGGGTCTGAGCAGGGTCAAACACCACGCAACGGATCCACCTGTCCATCTTGAAGCCCCGTGTTATCTGGTCAGCCGATGAAGTAAATGCATGCAACTCAATTCCGAAGGTGCCAGAAGGGAGAATGACCCTTCGTACATTCGCTGCCCTGGACGTTGGTACATACTACAATCGGTGCTGTCTCGGCTAGGCCTCCATGACCACGCAATTGAATCCAACTCTGAACCGCATCATGGTGATTCAGTTCCTTTCGCACTGCACCTGACGGTGATCATCGTCGAGAAAAGCTCGTGCGATGAAGGTTGAATATGAATGGCCCACACCTTGAGGAAAGAGCTGTGCTGCCAGGTGGAAGACAACTCATGTAGTCTGATGACTTGTCACAGCAGAACGCTACTGTTGCCGAGAGCATGTTCATGGGAATCCCTGCGTGGTTCGACTACTTATTTGCAGAGTGGCTGTGGAGCATTCGCGTTGCACGCCCAACGTGACTCCGTTAATTAACCGGAACCAACTTGAACCACCATTATGCATGGATCAGCAGGGTTCTACTTGAATGCAGTACTGTATTTTATTTCTAAATCTAGTCTTCAATCCAACCCTGGACCAAATGACTCCCACACCAGAAAAGCCACGCCCCACGGACCAACGCGAGCAAGCGCCCGAAGAGCGGAAAAGATCCGCCGACGAGAGTTGGAGCGTAACTCGGAATGTTTAGAAAAACCTGCCGAACGTTCACGGAAAACCAATGTTATCCTATCTTCCAGAAGTTTTTGCATCAAGACAGAGAATGTTGATCGTGGGCTGCCTAGATGGGGTGCGATGGACTTCTCAAGGGTAATGACTCGGCGCGCCACATCCCATGGCTTACAAAGGGTCTCATATGCCAGACCTGCCATCATACCACCGCAGACCAATGTAAAAGCATGGGTAAATCGTGGTAGCTGGGAAGTGTGGTATGCCTGGTTTCCCGATTGCAGCCTTTCAAGAATATGGCCCGTCGCGAGCTTGGCTTTGTTTGCTAATCTGCGAGTAACCTCGAAAACTGTGAAGAAAGCAGCAAAACCTGAAAAATAAACAAGTGAGATGCTTTGATTAGTAGTTGAGTTCACCTACCGCAAACATCCTTTCCGCATCCCCACCCCCATCCAGCCCATCCACGCCCCGCCATTTCACCGACATCTTTCATCCAGAGCCGAACTTGTCTGATATCTCTGATTTGGTCAGATCTATTTGCGACATGCGCCGGTTGCGTTCCCCGGAAAACCTCCTTCCATGCGTGGGACCATCCGTTGCCTGTGCCGCCCTCGATGGCAAGCCTCACGTTTTCAACAGGTGCAGCGACTAAGGCTTGCATACCACCCGCAGCAGCACCTGACAGTGCAACCGTGGATATCGAATGAGCTCCGAGGCGAGATTCTAGATAACCAGAACATTCCGTGTACGTGGTCCAAAGTACCGTACCCAACACTGCATTGGCAAGCATTGGTGGTATGAAGTGCTTAGGTATTACCATGAGCTAGAAAAAAAGTGTAAGCCCCGATTCAGACTACCTCGAGAGGGGGTGCACACCACACCTTGACCCTTGATGAGGGAGATAATATACTGGGGACTGAGAGTAGTACCATGTCGGTTAGCATATCCCCGAAGTGAATGCCAACCGCTCACTGGGTTTTTGCGAATGGTTAGCAGAGAGAATCATCACGGTGATTGACTTGCCTTTGGATGGACGAAACAACCTGGCTGGACGGGAGAAATACAGAGTAATGGCCCGCGTAGTCGTCCGAGCTAAGGCAGCATAGAGAGGGCTACCAGGATGATCGTGACTGGAAGGCGGAGCAACAACTTCATCTTGGGACATGGAGCGTATTCAAGTTGATGTCGCTCCGGGCGGCGGGTGGTTGATTGGCTAAGCTTTCCAGTAAGACGTTGGAAGAAGAATGATTTTGTGGTACCGGGTTGCAGCTTTGCCTACCTAGCAGCGCCTTACAGCGTGTTGGTGGAAGTACAGTAGCTTGAGGCGATGAGATATGCACTCCAAGTTGGCGGTTTTGCATGTGTCTTAATGGTCACGAAAGGCACTTTGTCACACTCTATGAGGCATTTCTCGAAACATTTCGCCCTATCTGTCTCCCTCAGACGACTGACATCGTTGAACGTTAGATCCTGTGACGGCTCGCTGCCGGAGGGTTTTACCCTTTTCCCAAGGTTCTTCGACACTCGCGAGCAACGAATGCTGCTAACTGCAGCCTTGAGTCAACTCGACGCCACTGAAAGCATACGTGTTCGCAGACTCCAGACTGATTATCGTGCTAGGAATCCAGCCTCAGATAGTGATCCCGTGGAGCGTTTATTCTTGCCGGACCGCTGCTATACATTCCACGAGGTGAGCACAAAGCCCTTCAGTGTTCAGCTGATCATTCCAATTTCCCAAGGGTCATTACGACAATGTTATTCGGGATTACCGCGAAATGCGCCTTACTTCTTGGCCGGAGTCCGAACTTCGTGGCCTGACTCCAGTATTGGACCGCCTGCGGGCTCTCTACCCTTCAAATAATACACAGACTCACTTATTGCATCTGGCTTCGTCCGGGGAAATATTGCCTCACATTGATAACATTTCTGCGAGCGGTAGATGGATCTTAGGCGTGAGCCTAGGATCTACAAGGACATTAAGGATGGAATCTCCAAGCTTCACAGAGTCAGAGAGCTTTGATGTACCGCTTCCATCAGGTAGTGTTTATCTGCAGAGGTGACACAATGCATCCATGTCATTGTTGAATCCTTGTGCTAAGTGTATCACAGAGACGACATCCGTTACGATTGGAGGCACGCAATTCTGCCCTCAACAGATAGGAAGAGGGCAAAGTGCGGGCAGCGTATCAGTATAATGATCAGGGTACGTGTGTGAGTCCCCGTGGTTTGCCCTTTCTTATTCCCAACTAGGATTGCAGAGAAGATAACGAAGGGGAAAGTGGTGGTCAATACGCGTGAACACAATCCACAGCTTGCTGAGTAATTATGTAAAATGTGGTAGCTGATAAAAACGAATTTCGCAGAAGGGAGTGACCCCTGCATTCTCAATTCTAACGGGTCAACAACGTATCCGAATATGCGTACTGATGGCCCTCGCGCTCTCCTGACTACACCGATTCAGTAATACTGGCGGGTAGCGAACGACCCTCAGAGGTTCGGTTTCGAACCTGTGAAACCAATATTTTCTACAGGCTCGCATCGGACGTGAAACGACCTTTCATTTGTTCTGTTTGCTCAATGACGTTTGATCTACTTAACATTTGCTGACATGCACACGAGTGCGGACGTACGTGATGTGAAGAGACTGACATTGCTTCATGTAAGGGTACAAATGCACTTCGAAGTTAGTCATGCCGAGGGGTGTTGCATTAACCCCAATGTTCATGACATTACAGGTGCCGGCCTCCGGGGTACGAACTCTCGAGAATGGGGGGAATAAACACAGGCACCGCGATCATACAAGTATCTTTCAGTGAGCACTGACCGTGGTGCGGCAGAAAGCCGAGGGTGTTAACCCCGATCTCACATGCGTGCTCAACGGCCTAGAACTCGATGTCAAACTCTCGCTTGAGTTCCTCGCCCCAAATTTGTCCTGTCGACGAGTGAGGGATTAGAGGGGATTAGTCTGCCTGCGGGTCTACCGGGCTGAACAGCAAAACGTGCAGTCCGGATTTATGTACCGATTCCCGGAACCCTGGTAACTACCATGCGGTTTGGAGAGTCACGCCATGACAAAATTACCCATTTGATACGGTATTTGAAGTGAGGACGAAACACGATGTGATGCGTATTAGGAACACTCCGCGGCTACAAGCGAATAAATAAGCATATGCCGATGGGAAGCAGATTGATACAGTGTGGGGGATGTGAAGTCCATGCAGTGGCTCTAACGAGTCTAATGAGATCTACAATGCAGATGAAATGTGCAGCCGAATAACAACTTGGCTAGTTTACTTTTGAGACACTGGAAACACTATTGGTTGGCGTCAACATCCGTGTTCGCGCTTCGCAATGTTCAAGCGACTTACGGCAGACTGCGGTGACCTTCGCCGCCGTCTAGCGCCACGACAACAATTTGCGTCCCCTACAGACTGTTAGAATACAGGTACGGCGCATATTGAAGAAGTGCCTACATCGGCAAGGCGGCTTGTGGATTGAACGGTACCATATTTGATTTCACCAGCGGAAGTCCAGAAGAAAACTCGTGTGCCGTTCTAAGCCCCATGTTAACAACATTATACGGAGCGCTGAGCGAGGTGGCGACTTACGGGGTACGCGTTCATAGCCAAAATAGTAGGTAGCGAACGGCGGGTAATTATGAAGGTCGTTGGGTGCCATTGGCTTGTGGGTTCCACTCTCCTTATAAACCTTGGAGTAAGTGGTCACTTAGATCTGACCTTCTCCGAAATCGAGATCAATTCAAGTCCGAGCGGAGAGCAGTCGGTGATAGGACCTACTGGACGGGCGTGCCTAATTTGTTCTTGCAACCTGGAAGGGCCAGTTGTTTGGTGTGCAATTCCGAGAATTTCGCTTATGGGGTTTGTGAAGAACAGCTGTAACGACACATTACTAGCCAGCGAGCAATTGCAATAGCCGAACTCAATTAATTCATGGACGACTCGTCGCGTGACTGAGTACGCGTTTGAGATGCCTGATAAATCAATTGCAACAATGTCTTGCTGTGAGTCATGAAAATGTATGAAATCGTGGAGGTCGAGGCGAAACGGCATCATAGAAGGGACGTAATAGTGCTTGAGGTCCCCAAGGACTCAAGTACTCACGAGCCCGCCCCGCGATGAAGCAAACGATCATCGAGTGACGCGTGGCGGATATATGCAGTTGTGCACACGTTTCCATCCTTGCATCAGCCGGACCTGATCCTCGGGCTGGCCCCAGCAGATTTCATCTGAGCGGAGCTCTCTGGCTAGATGAACGGAGCTCTGTTGGTGGATCTTGAAAGTGGGGATCATGTACATGCGCGTGCAGCCTTCCGAAGAAAATGCGAGGTTCGCAAATGAAGGGTCATATTATCCGTGAGAAAAAGGCGGAGCTCAGAAAACCCGATTTTATTAACAATTAAGTAAATAATTCTTTGAAAATCTGGTATCGTATCGGGCAACTCGAAGTTGCAACGTTTTCGAGAACCCTCATTTAACATCAACTACAACTGTGACGCAGAATGTCGGTCATTCTGGTGACGGGCTCGTACGACCATGAAATCAGATTCTGGGAAGCTTGGAGTGGAATTTGCTCCCGCACCATCGCAAGGTCGGGAGAGTCTGGCGTGAGCACCGTCTTTTCAATCACGTTGCGCAGATCAGGTCACAGTTGCGTTCGTCATTAGCAAGCAAACCGTCTTGCTATCTCTCCTGAGTAATCCAGCTCCTTTTTTCTTGTGAAGGGTCTCGTTCACGTTCTGGCTCTCAGCAAGCGTCTCCTGGCTGCGGCAATCCACAAGAAAGTGTACATTTACGAAATCGCCAGCACTTCCTCCACTCCGGTTGGTTCCTCCCCATCTCCGTAGCCCACGAATTAAAGTGTACATGTGTAGTTGACTTGTCTCGATGCTCACACCATGAATGTCACCTCCGTTTCCTTCCACAGCGAAGGGAAATGGTTAGTTACTGGTAGTGAGGATGGCACAATCAGGATATGGGACCTCAGGTACTCACCTACTTCTGGGTCCGTTAATTCTTGTTTTCCCTTCAACTAACACTTCAGGAGTACACAAGTGCATCGCACATATGATAATGGCGCTCCTGGTAGCTCCATCTTATCGTGTCACACTCTCCCGACGATGCTGACGCATACATGCTCAGTCAACGATGTTTGTGTCCACCCTAATCAAGGAGAACTCATTTCCTGCGATCAGGCGGGATGCATCAAGCAGTGGGACCTATCGGAAAATCTCTGCTCGCACGAACTAGTGCGTCAATTTCATTACCACTTTTTCGTTTTATTGACGAACAGATGCAAGACCCCAGCCGGCGATGTACCTATCAGGTCAGTTAGTCTGGCATCTGATGGATCGTGTTTGGTTGCTGGAAACAATAAGGCATGGCTCCAATGCTTGTGTTGAGTTAGCGCTCACCATTCTATAATTAGGGCAAATGCTATGTCTGGAAGATTAACGAGGAGAAATCTGAGCTCCCAAGATACCAAGCCGTAACCAAGTTCAGTGCGCATAAAAAGTATATAACCCGCGTTCTTCTTAGTCCTGACGTTAGGTAAGTTATTCATCTCAGTTCCCTTTCTGCATGTATCGGGACTCAGGCGGATGCATTAGGTATCTCGCCACATGTTCTGCGGACACTACGGTGAAGATATGGTCTATATCTCCAAATTATGAATTGAAGCAAGAGAAAGTGCTCCAAGGGCATCAGCGGTGGGTGTGGGATTGTGCCTTTAGTGCGGACTCGGCGTATCTGGTGACAGGTGAGAAATTATTGTCTGACTTAATCACCATTTTTTGGTTCGTACTGGTAAATAGCATCCTCGGATCATACTGCTCGACTCTGGGAGATGGCTTCCGGCGAGACTGTCCGACAGTATAACGGACATCACAAGGGTGTGTCGAGCTTTTGTTACTAAATGATCTCTTCATTGAAACACTTCGTCCAGCTGCAGTTTGTTGTGCGCTTCACGATGGAGCAGGCTGATTTCCTATCTAGGGTATGGTCACTATCCTTGGCCTGGAGGACCATCTAGTAATCATCAGATAAATGGATATTTGAACATGAATGAAGTCATCTCGGCAATCGCCTTTTGAAGTTATTTGCAACGCGCGACGCATCGGTACAACCCAGATGGTTCTTCGGTTTCAACACTTGCGCCAATCTATGATCTTTGTGCTGACTCCTTAGTTCCACGGAGTTGCTGAGTCGCCAATTTACAGGTGCTGACTCCAGCGACGCGCGCACTCGTTTGACTTTCAGAATTGGAACGATAAGTGGGTTAAGATTGCGGAATGTTGTGCTTTGATTTGACCCGCATCATTGAATGTGAATACCCGAAAATAGCTGGTACGTCTGCATGATTGGAAATGTCAAACTTCCTGTGACGTATTAAAAGGATTCTGGTCATGAGACAGGTGGTTGTCACCCAATCCATCACATTCACCTCCTCGGTCTATACCCACCATCAACTGCGTCTCCATTGAGGCAACTACTCTACAAGGTATGGTAAAGTTACAAGCAAAAGCCAATGACTCCGTATATGAAACTTTGGAAACTCTGGTCCATACAAACACCGCGTAGCATTTTCATGACGCCTTGTCCTGTCTTTGGACGTGGACTGAAGGATGTTGTCTTCTTTTTGATTAAACCCGCACGAGACTTCGCACGTTATCAACTAAATAAATCAAACGTGCCTCGTGTTCAGCTCTAGGAGTTGAATATGCTCGTTTTAGCAAGAAGCTTCTCTCGTGAACTGAACGCCTCCTGGGCGAGCCTGAGATGATGAATGTGCTGCACACGCCACTACTCTTTGCGGTAGGAGTTGAATTACAGTAATCTACTAAGTCAATTAGGTAAAGAGACTTCTAATGCGGCTGATCTGATGCGCAGCTCTGCATCGCGCTGAGGACAACCAAATCAACTGTGGAGACTTCCGTCACTTCTTATATCTTCGTCCGCGATCGGCTTCTTGGGGTTTTAGCCGGCCTTCCGCGGTGTGGTAGTAGCAGCATGTAGCCTCATTTATCTCGCTCTCTTGTCTGATACGTCGTCTATCTTATCTCTATCACTGGTTACTGTGCGATCCACTGTATTTGCAGGACGTAGAGTTAGTAAGTCCTGTGAGTGCCTCGTCTTGCCACTCCAAGCTGACAAGCATGAGAACTTCAAGCGCATGTATGTGGTCCAGCAGCATGTACCGATTCGGGCCCCGTGCAACCACTCGCATGACAGCCGTAACCAAGTCATGCGCAGAGCCTGTCAGATGAGCCTTGTAAAAAGCACAAGCCGGCAATATCTTGGCCCATCATTGCAGGGACATCACGCGCCATACTGGTTCCCATCGTGTCGTACGGCCGTCATGTGCGGCATTGTCCTCCGGTTCCGAGGGCTAAGTCGGATCTCCGCCACAGCGCTCAGGGTCAAAACTTGGGGCACGAAGTTCGGCATGGAAAATCCACGGCCACAGGACACCTCGCCTCCACTGCAAGGTAGGGTCTTTTCTCGCGTTGCATGTGGAATCCCGGACTGTTGTGCACAGCACAATATTACGGGAATATCGCGCCCCTTGCGATACTTGTAATTTCCGCCCAGAACACGAGATGGAACGTTCTGCGGGCTGGCGCGGAGAATGGCACTGTGTCTTTTTCTTCTCAGCAGACCTCAGGTTTACAAGGTGCCAGAGCTGATGCGGCGTCATTCCCTATAATTTCCGCCCTCAGACGTGTATCATGTTGTGCACAACTTAGTGCCTCTGCTTTTTTCCCTTGCCAGTTGTGTGTGGACGTCTGACATAATGGCACAGGGCCGGGTGATTAGATAAGCTTTGATGCCCAAGAATGGGTTGACGGCGGAGGTCCGCCGGCATTTTACGGAGGTCCGCCAAGGGATATCGGCTGTAATCGGTGACCATTGGTTTTATCAGCTCTGGAGCTCGTCCCTCTTTGCTCTCCAGTTTTTTTTCTCTGATGGCGTACCCCGACGTCTCGCATCAGCTCCCTCTAGTTTCGGAGACATCTTCTCTATCAGACAACGGTTTCTATTCCGTCCAACGCAACCCCAATTCTTGGGACCAATCTCTTCCTGCAGATCAAGGTCTTTATCTTGCTGACTATGAGAAAGACGCTTGCGGGGTAGGCTTCATCTGTCACATCAAAGGGGAGCAGAGTCACAAAATCGTCTCCGATGCCCGTCAATTACTTTGCGCCATGACTCATCGTGGTGCCACTGGGGCGGACAGCCGCGATGGCGATGGTGCTGGCGTAATGACTGGTATCCCTCACCTCTTCTTCAGACGAGAGGCTGAAAGGGACATTGGTTGCGTTCTGCCCGAATCTGGCGAGTATGCTGTCGGCAACGTTTTCTTCAAGGCCAACGATCCCTTTCAACTTCAAACCTTCCAAGCGATCTTTTCCAACATTGCCAGTGGATTGGGTCTCCGTGTTCTTGGCTGGCGCGAGGTTCCGACAGACGGCACCATCCTAGGACCTGCTGCCAGCAGCAAGGAGCCAGCAATTTACCAACCTTTCGTTGTTCTTCGCGATCACTATGGTGACGGCACTACATGTCGGAATGGTTCTTTCGATGCAAAACTGTTTGAGCACCAGCTTTACGTATTGCGCAAGCATGCTACTCATACTATGTTTGTCCTCTCCCATTCATTCAGCCTAATGAATTTCGCTTAACGCCCCCACTTTTCCTGTATATAAAGTACGGTTGCCAAGGGATTCTACGTCTGTTCACTATCCTCAAAAAATATCGTGTATAAGGGGCAGCTTTCACCCCCCCAAGTGTACAACTACTATCATGACCTCAATCACGTTTTATATCGTTCCCACTTTACTTTGGTGCATTCCCGATTCTCTACAAACACCTTCCCCTCTTGGGATCGTGCCCAGCCAATGAGATGGGCCGCTCATAACGGTCAGTATACATCATACTTGAGGATATCGGGTAAGATCTAACGCGCCACCATAGGCGAGATTAACACTGTTCGTGGCAACAAGAATTGGATGAGAGCTCGTGAAGGTGTACTTTCTTCGACAAACTTCGGTGATCAGCTCGACCTTCTCTATCCGATCATCGAAACTGGGGGATCTGACTCCGCTGCTTTCGATAACGTACTTGAACTACTCGTCGTGAACGGTGTCGTCACGTTGCCGGAAGCCATCATGATGCTCATCCCCGAGGCGTGGCAAGGGAACGAGCACATGGAGCCCGAAAAGCGAGCATTCTATAACTGGGCTGCTTGCCTTCAAGAGCCTTGGGACGGTCCTGCCCTATTCACCTTCAGCGACGGCCGATATTGCGGTGCTAATCTTGATCGTAATGGCTTGCGGCCGTGTCGTTTTGTCGTCAGCAATGAGGACATCATGGTTTGTGCCTCTGAAGTCGGTGTGGTTTTCATCCCTCCGGAGAAGGTTGTGCAGAAAGGTCGCCTAAAGCCTGGTCGCATGCTTCTCGTAGACACACTCGAAGGAAGGATTGTGGATGACAAAGAGCTCAAACGGAACACAGCTTCCAAGCAAAACTTTGCATCATGGGTCGAAGCTCATATCCTTCGAGTCCCAAGCATCATCAAGCGTGTAATTCGCAGCAATATTTCAATCGATCCTGTCATCGATGATGCACCGCTTAGCGGCGATCCCAAACTCCTCGCGTTCGGTTACACGGTTGAACAGCTCAATCTCCTTATGCTTCCAATGGTCGAGAACGGCAAGGAAGCATTGGGATCCATGGGAAACGACGCGCCCATAGCAGCAATGGCCACACAACCCCGTCTCATTTACGACTATTTCCGTCAGCTATTTGCCCAGGTTACCAACCCCCCAATAGATCCTATACGAGAGAGCATCGTCATGTCACTTGAAGCATACGTCGGGCCCGAGGGCAATCTTCTGGAGATGAAGCCAGAACAGTGCCACCGCATTCTCCTTCCTTCCCCGTTAATTTCTTTGGAAGAAATGAATGCTATGAAAAACTTGAAGGCCGCCTACGTTACCTGGCCTTCGATCACAATCGACATCACTTTCCAGAAGGAAGAAGGCATCCCCGGGTATCAGCTAGCCCTGCATCGTGTCTGCAGCGAGGCAGCACAGGCCATCGAAGATGGTATGAAGGTCATCGTTTTGTCAGATCGCGCCACTGGACCCTCTCGTGTACCTCTGTCCGCGCTGGTTGCATGTGGTGGCGTTCATCAGCACCTCGTTCTGCAAAAGAAGCGTGCCAAGGTTGCGTTGATGGTCGAGACAGCCGAGGCTCGCGAAGTCCATCACACTTGCGTTCTCGTTGGGTATGGAGCGGATGCCGTTTGCCCTTGGTTGATGCTTGAAACAATACATAAAGTTGGTCGGGAGGGACTGTAAGTCGACATAGAACAGGTCTTGTGTTTCGGCGGGACTTAACGCATTTTGCAGCATCAAGGGTGGTGACAAGTCCGTCAAGGATCTGATTACCAACTATCGAAAGTCCATCGACAATGGAGTACTCAAGGTTATGTCGAAAATGGGCATTTCCACTCTCCAGTCATACAAGGGAGCCCAGATATTTGAAGCGCTCGGTTTGCACAGCGAAGTGGTGGAACGTTGCTTCACTGGGACTGCGTCCCGAGTTCAGGGCGCGACGTTTGACTTACTGGCACTCGATGCCTTTGAACTTCATGAACGTGGTTGGCCTTCCAGAGAGACCATCTTACCGCCTGGTATGCCTGAATCAGGCGAGTACCACTGGCGGGATGGTGGCGAGGCGCACATCAACGATCCTGTAGGCATCGCCAGTTTGCAAGATGCCGTCAGGGAGAAGAACCAGGCTGCGTACGATGCGTATGCTCGCAACGCCAACGAACAAGCGAAGAGCATCCACTTGCGTGGCCTTCTCGATTTTCGGCTAGAAGACGCGACGTCAATTCCCATTGAACAAGTTGAGCCTTGGAATGAGATTGTCCGACGATTCGTTACTGGAGCTATGTCTTACGGATCAATTTCAATGGAAGCCCACTCTACCCTAGCCGTCGCTATGAATCGACTTGGCGGCAAGTCAAACACTGGTGAAGGTGGGGAGGATGCCGAAAGGTCTCAGGTCCTTCCTAACGGCGACACGATGCGGTCTGCAATCAAACAAGTCGCTTCTGGTCGTTTCGGCGTCACATCCAACTACCTGGCTGATGCAGACGAACTGCAAATTAAGATGGCGCAAGGCGCAAAGCCTGGCGAAGGTGGCGAGCTCCCGGGCCACAAGGTGTCAGCTTCGATCGCTCGCACCCGCCATTCCACCGCTGGTGTTGGCCTGATCTCACCCCCTCCCCATCACGACATCTACTCTATCGAGGACCTTAAGCAGCTTATTTACGATCTCAAGTGCTCGAATCCTCGTGCGCGTGTCTCGGTGAAACTCGTTTCGGAAGTCGGTGTGGGAATTGTCGCCAGCGGCGTCGTAAAAGCCAAAGCGGACCATATCCTGATCTCTGGTCACGATGGCGGCACTGGCGCCTCTCGCTGGACTAGTATCAAGTATGCTGGTTTGCCTTGGGAACTAGGTCTCGCAGAAACACACCAAACTCTCGTTCTGAATGACCTTCGGGGTCGCGTAACCGTTCAAACAGATGGTCAGCTCAGGACTGGTCGCGATATAGCAATTGCTTGCTTGCTTGGTGCAGAGGAATGGGGATTTGCCACGACACCTCTCATTGCGATGGGTTGCATAATGATGCGCAAGTGCCATTGTGGGTCTTCTTTTTACTGTATTCCGCATCACTTGTCCACAATCGCCTTCAGTGAACACCTGCCCCGTTGGTATCGCTACCCAAGATCCTCAACTTCGGGCGAAGTTCGCCGGTCAGCCTGAACAAGTTATCAACTTTTTCTACTACCTGGCGGAAGAACTTCGTACAATCATGGCGAAGCTCGGGTTCCGCACCATCAATGAGATGGTTGGGCGCGCTGACATGCTAAAGATCGACGAAAAACTCCGCACAACCAAAACTGCTAACCTTGATCTTTCCGCCATGCTTAAACCTGCGTGGCAAATGCGCCCTGGCGCGGCCACGTATCGCATCCGTCAGCAAGATCACAAGCTTTACATTCGCCTCGACAACAAGTTTATCGATGAATCGGAGCCGGCGCTTACCAAGGGTCTCCCTATTCACATTGATTGCGAAGTGAAGAATACCGATCGTGCTCTAGGCACCTCTTTGTCTCACCGTGTTTCCAAGCTATATGGCGAAGATGGCTTGCCCAAGGATACCATCCACATTCGCATGCGCGGGTCTGCTGGTCAATCCTGTGGCGCATTCCTCGCTCCAGGGATTACGATTGAACTGGAAGGCGATGCCAACGATTACGTTGGCAAAGGCCTGTCTGGGGGACGCCTCATTGCGTACCCTCCTAAGCAGTCGACGTTCAAAGCAGAGGAAAACATCATTATAGGCAATGTCTGCTTGTACGGCGCGACGTCGGGGGAAGCATTCATTCGAGGTATCGCTGCAGAGCGCTTCGCTGTTCGAAACTCTGGCGCAAACGCTGTTGTCGAGGGCACTGGAGATCACGGTTGCGAATATATGACTGGCGGACGAGTTGTGGTTCTTGGCATTACCGGCCGCAACTTCGCTGCGGGAATGAGCGGAGGAATAGCCTACGTTCTCGACACAGCTCACACGTTTGCCTCCAAGGTTAATATGGAGATGGTAGAACTTGGCAAAGTAACAGATCCCAAGGAGATTGCCGCTCTTCGTAGCCTTATCGAGGACCATCGCCACTATACCGGCTCAGAGGTCGCCAACCGCGTTCTGAACGATTTCCATCATCTTCTTCCACTATTTGTCCGGGTCATGCCACTCGATTACAAACGCGTCCTGGAAGAGCAGGCTGCGAAAGAGAAGGAGGAGAAAATGCGGTTGAATGTCATCGATCTCGTCCCTTCTCGAACAGCTAGCCAGGTCGACCTTGCTTCGGAGGGTCTCGAAGATATCCTCCTTCCTAAAGAGCCTACTCAGAACGTTCCTACCTCTTTCAAACGTCATGAACCTGCCGTTGGCGATATAGAAGATTCCCTCGTCGACGAATTGACTACCAAGCAACGACTTCACAAATTGGATAAAGCTCGCGGGTTCATGAAGTACCAGCGACTCAACGAGGCGTACAGGCCTCCCAGAAAGCGAGTTAAAGACTGGAAGGAGATCTCCACTCGTCTTACGGAAAGCGAACTCAAATATCAATCTGCCCGATGCATGGACTGTGGTGTCCCATTCTGTCAGTCAGACACTGGATGTCCGATTTCTAATATCATTCCCAAGTGGAACGACCTAGTCTTCAAAGGCCAATGGAAAGATGCACTGAATCGGCTTCTTATGACGAACAACTTCCCCGAGTTCACGGGCCGCGTCTGCCCTGCGCCATGCGAGGGGGCATGTGTATTGGGAATTAATGAACAGCCCGTTGGCATCAAGAGCATTGAGTGCGCTATTATCGACAAGGTGCGGCCGCCTTGAACATGGACGGTCTTACTTGCTCGCTGATCTTCGCGATCCAGGGCTTTGAAATGGGATGGATCGTCCCTAACCCGCCATTATTCCGCACTGGCAAGGAGGTTGCCATTATTGGATCTGGACCCGCAGGCCTTGCTTGCGCTGACCAACTGAACAAGGCCGGTCATTCCGTTACTGTATATGACCGCAATGACCGCATGGGCGGACTTTTGATGTATGGCATACCTAAGTAAATAGTTTCGATTCGCTCCCTCTTCTTGCATTGCTAAGCCAGTTTCAGCATGAAGCTTGACAAGGCAGTTGTACAGCGGCGGCTGGACCTCATGGCTGCCGAGGGTATTGTAAGTACCTTGAATATGGCTTCCCTCCCTGCCACTGATGTGTATAAGACATTCGTGCCAAATGCTCATGTTGGCGTCAATGTCGACGCGGCTGCCGTGAGTGAAGAGAACGATGCTGTCGTCGTCTGCACAGGGGCGACTTGGCCACGAGACCTGAAAATTCCCAACCGAAACGTCGACGGTATTCACTTTGCCATGGAATATCTTCAGGTAGTGTGATTTCTACTTCGGTCGTTCCCTTGCTGACCTTTTCTAGCCGAATACGAAGTCCCTTATGGACTCTGGGCTGCAAAACGGTGCTTACATCGATGCCAGGGGCAAAGACGTTATCGTCATTGGCGGTGGTGATACTGGAAATGACTGCATTGGTACAGCAATGCGCCATGGCGCGAAGTCTGTGACAAACTTTGAGTTGTTACCCAAGCCACCCGGTTCTAGGGGAAGGGACAACCCATGGCCACAATGGCCTCGGTGGGTAGAATTGGCCTTTGTGTAAGTGCGATGCTCATTGTATGCGTGGAACACAGGATATTCAGGACCGATTACGGACACACCGAAGTTGCAGCTCACTTTGGCAATGGTGAGTATTGTGCTTGCTGCGCTTTCGTGGCTTAGTTCTCTCCAGATCCCCGTGAGTACTGCATTTCTACCAAAGAGTTCGTCTTGGATGGCAGTGGGAAGTTGAAAGGATTGAATACCGGTATGTATTTTTCATGGATATCTGGATTTACCTAACTGACCTACGATTATCCCAGCCCGTGTTGAGTGGACCAGAGATTCTGGAGGTCGCTGGAAGATGGAAGAGGTTCCAGGTTCGGGGAAATTCTTCCCGGCTCAGCTAGTCTTCCTTGCTCTTGGCTTCCTTGGACCGCAGTCCGAAGTTGTCGACGCTCTCGGTCTGAAACAGGACGGACGTTCAAATATTCAGACTCCCAACAAAGTATGCATGGTTATCACGAAATTGGAGCAGAGCTAACAACCCCGTTAGAAATACTCGACTAATGTTGAGGGCATCTTCACCGCTGGGGACTGTCGCCGTGGCCAGTCGCTTATTGTTTGGGGTATCAAGTAAGTAGTTTCGACTGGGGTAGACTCGGATAACTCAAGATGACATATCCATAGTGAGGGCCGTGGGGCGGCCGCTGAAGTGGACGCATGGCTCAACAATGGGTCCACCCGGTTGCCCAGTGCTGGCGGCTTCAAAGCTAGGGCAAGTACACGCTGTATTCGTATTCTCATTCTCGCTGAAGGATTGGCAACCAGACATTTGTGCCACCTCCGAGCAAGTTGGCCAAGGGTCCGAGAGTCGAAGTGTAACTACAAAGGAGTGCTGGTCGGTGTCGGATTGCACGACTGAGGAAGACGGGGTTAGCACTGATAGGGTCGTTGGGTTTAGAGCAGATCATAGCAGATGAGGCTAATTCTTGGTTCTTCACCCTAGCTTGAGCAAGTTTGTTGGGTAGGCAGACTAAGCGTAGTTGACTGGGTAATCTCAGTGGCCACACTTTCGCTACATCGCAGATGATCTGGTGAGGGTTGATGTTATGTAACCCTTGTCCCAGTGTAGCCCGATTTCCAACCTAGCGTTGGACCGTTCAGGATATCGAGCTTATCAGAAGAATAAAATTAAACAGGACCAAGGTCCCGAGGTATCTATGATACACATCACGGGTATTGTCAACGTGGTAAAAAAACATCAATGATAGTAATAGCAATAAAAGATTGTAAGCATTCATGTGCACTAAATCGTCCTTATACCAGAGCCTATTCCTCGTAGATGCGAACAAAACCTTTACCCCACTTTTCCATCACGGCACATCCGCCCTCCGTTGGTTGTGTAAAGGCGACTTGGCCTTTGGTAGGGTCAAGGGGACAGGCATGTATAAAAGTAGCGGCAGCAGCTGATAGTAAGTGAGTTGCGATGCCTTGGCGGCGATGCGCCGAGGGGACAAATAATCGTGTTATTCCTAATGGAGTGGGTAGTGGGCTAGGGTGACAAAACAGTCCGGAACCCGCATCAACGGCCACTAGGGACCGCGTTTGGGAGCAGGAGAGTTTGGAGTTGGCACGCTCATCTTGCACGTCGGCTGGGATGCTTGCTTGGGGGGTAGCGATGGCCATGGCGGTGGAGATGCGCTGCGCAATAGCGCAGCCCACGATCTTTTCCCGGTGGGGGTTTGATGGTGCAGGAAGGAGGAAGAGGTATGCTTTGGAAGACTTGAGGGTCGGCTCTGTCAGTGGGGGTGACGCCAGTGCTAGATTGATGGTTTCGAGTAGATGGGCGAGCTGAATTCACGTCAACAAGGAGCTCGTAAATGCCGTCATGGGCGGACCTTTGTTCCAATTTTTCCGCTGACGGTGGCAGGGAAGCAGATGATCCGACCCTTTGTGCCATCTTTGAGCTTGACGCTGGCGGCGACTTCGTCGGCGCTGGCCTTAAGAGCCTCGCGCTCTTCTTCCTTTCCCCACTCCATGCCTCTTTGCACTCTGCCGCAGTGGGCGCGGTGTAGGGCCTCGTCGTCTGGGGCCCCTTTCGTGTAGGAAAGACGGCAAAGCGAGCATGCCTTGAGGACTGAGGCGTCGAGTGCGAAATGGAGCTGGGTCAAGGTCTGCTGACTGGAGCGACGTGCCTGTGAGAGACGTTTCCTCGGGGGAGGGAGGCGTTTTGGACGGGGGTGGGCACGAGTCATGCTGGTTGCGGGTGACCGGGTGAGCGCGTGTTAACTGTGGTCACGTGGTGCGCGACATTGTCGGGTGGGCTGTGGAAGATGTCACGCACGCATCAAAATGTCGTGAGTCATGGAAATAACTAATCCCGAACCCGACCGACCTTGCTAGAACTGGCCCGGGCAAACGCTGCCACCTCACGGCCTCTTCTCCTCTCGTCATTCCCCAAATTAACACTCTCCTTGATCCTCCGTTCGGACTAGATTGAGAATCCATCATCCCTCTGGCAGCACCCTAAAACATGGCTCGCACCCAGGGAACACACTCCCCCCACATTCCTTACGACCCACTTCCCATCGCACACGACCCGCGACACACCGTCTATTGCGATTCCCCTGATCCTTTTGCTTCCAGCTTCCAAACGCCCCCGGTCGAAATGACCAGCTTTCCGGAAAGTATGCCGGATGCCGCACCGGCCCCACCTTTTCTCCCCGCCGCCCGCCACCTCCATGGCGACGAAAACCGTGATTCGTTTGCATCGCAGAATACCTTCCAAACTGCTCCTAACTCCTCTGTCTATGCACTTCACCCCGATGCAGGTGCTGAATCCATCGCATACCAAGATGACCCCACCTTGGCCACGACAGACCTTTCTGGGTCCCCTCGTTACCTCGAGGAGAAACGGTCAACTTATACTTCTCCCCGTTCCAAGTCGAAAAGTGCTACCATCATTTTCGGTTCTATCATTGTGGCGATTATTGTCATCATTGCAGTCGCCGTGCCAGTGTCCTTGACAATCAGCAAGTCGAAGAAAAACAACAATACCACAAGTACCCCGAGCGCAACACCGACTGGGACTGGCAGTGGTAAAGTCGCTGCAGTCACGGGAGGAAACGGAACCATTGTCACCACCGAAAACGGGACCACCTTCACTTACATCAATTCGTTCGGCGGTTCATGGTACTGGGATCCGAATGACCCCTTTAACAATAATGCCCAGCCGAATTCCTGGACGCCACCTCTCAATCAGCCATTCAAATTTGGTATCGATAAGATATTCGGGTTCGTTATCTTTAGTGTTTCATCTTCTCCACATGACGTGTACTGCCATTACAGTGTCAATCTCGGCGGTTGGCTTGTTACAGAACCAGTAAGTTCTCAATATTCCCGCTGTGATTTCAGCTGACCAACCTCTTGTCCGCAGTTCATGCAAGTTTCCTTGTGCACCTGATTCACCCTTGCACAATTAACACTATCAATACAGCGTGCCTGCCCTCTATGAAAAATATCAAAACACGACACCTCAAGCAGTTGACGAGTGGACCTTGAGTGAAGCCATGGCAGCTGATACTGCCAATGGCGGTCTCAATCAGTTAGAGACTCATTACAAGACGTTCATTGTAAGACATCATCTTTCAATATGTATGCGTGTTTCTCCGTTTCTCATCCTCTCGATAGACAGAGCAGGACTTTGCCCAAATCGCTAGCGCCGGACTCAACTTCGTGAGAATTCCCCTGCCGTATTGGGCCATCGAGACTCGTTCTGGCGAACCTTTCCTTCCCAAAACTTCTTGGAAGTAAGTATCGCAATGCAACATCCTTTGCGTGGGCTGACACGTCAAAGATATTTCCTGAAGGCGATTCAGTGGGCTCGTAAATATGGCATTCGCATCAACCTTGACTTCCATTCCCTCCCTGGCAGTCAGAATGGCTGGAACCATTCTGGGAAGCTTGGCTCTGTCAATGTGCTCAATGGACCGATGGGATTCGCTAATGCACAGCGATCCTTGGACTATGTTCGGATAATTGCAGAGTTCATCTCCCAGCCTGAGTATCGTGACGTTGTGGTTATGTTCGGAATAACCAACGAACCCCAAGGACCTATAGTTGGCCAAGACGCACTATCCAGATAGTTAGTGTCTCGCTTCTCTGAATGTCACGGGTTCTACAAATCATGTTTTCTTTTAGTTATTTCCAGGCATACCAGAACGTCCGAACGGCATCTGGCATAGGAGAAGGATATGGAGCATATGTATCCTTCCATGATGGCTTCCTTGCGCTTTCGGAATGGGCTGGTTTCATGCCTAATGCCGACCGCATTGCTCTCGATGATCATCCTTACATTTGCTTTGATGCTCAGTCTGATGCCCCCATATCATCATACGCTCAGACTCCTTGCAACACTTGGGCTTCGAATTTCAACACGTCAATGGGCGCTTTCGGTCTCACAGCTGCGGGCGAATTTAGCAACGCTGTCACGGATTGCGGACTCTGGGTGAACGGCGTCGGCCTCGGCACGCGCTACGAGGGGACTTACACCGGTGACTGGCCTGTCATAGGCAGTTGCACCCCCTGGACTGACTGGCAAAATTGGAACACCACGATGAAGACTGGCATCATGAACTTCGCAATGGCAAGTATGGATGCCCTCCAGGTACGTAGTTTCCTCTCGTGCCCGAGTGACCCCGTACAAACTGCCACTACAGAATTGGTTCTTTTGGACTTGGAAAATTGGTGCTTCTTCGAGTAGCGGTGTCGTCGAATCGCCGCAATGGTCGTATTCCCTTGGGATACAAAATGGCTGGATCCCCCTTGATCCGCGCACAGCATCCGGAGTATGTGCAGATAAAGGTATATGGAGTCCACCGCTTCAGGCCTGGCAAACAGGTGGAACAGGTGCTGGTCAAATCCCTGCCTCTGTCAGTAAGGAGTACGCCTGGCCACCTGCTACCATCAGCAACGCTGGAGCGGTGACTTCACTCCCCTCCTACACACCTACTGGCACTGTCGCCACGTTGCCACCGCCTACATTCACCGTCAGCTCGGGCAAGTCTGTCACAACTGCGAACGCAGGGAACGGATGGCAAAATCCCTCTGACGCTGCTGGAGAGATGGTTGCCATTGCAACATGTAGCTATCTTGATCCTTGGATTGGCCCAAGTGCAGCGCCTCCTTCGCCTTTGTGTCAGAGTGGAAGCTCTGCCCGGGCTGTCGGTAGGTCTACGATTACCCCCGCCCCTTAACTTCCATGATCTCTTTAAGGCTTTTGCCTCTGGACATTTCCCTGGGTGATTTTTATTGGTTGTTTGATCGTCGGATGGTCAGCTTTGTTTTCTCGGTTTATTGTTTTCAGGCCCATGATACCTCGTGGACTCTCGGACTGATTACTATCATATATTTCTGTATTATTTAAGGATGAACTCATATACTGTGTGGATGTCGTGAGTTTGTTTATTACTTCAAATACCACGCTCTGGTTGTACAAGTTGTTGGACGACCAATACATAAGTTGTGGGACAGCGGGGAATCATGTACATGATACAGCCTAGTGTTCTCCGCTGGTGGTGGCGTAGCGATCTTCAAGATCTTCTTGCTCACCGAAACCACCTTCGAAATCACGCTCAGCACTTGGCGCCGTACTCTCTGCGCCGTCTTTCTGAGCACGAATTGCAGAGAGTTGGGCTTGCTCCTGCATCCAGGTGAGGGTGAAGCACAACACGAGTCATGCGGTATGTAAGCGTACCTTTTCATGTACATACCTCGCTTCTTCCCCTCGTTCCTTGGATTTCCACGCGTCTGCCTATGGAAATAGGAAATAGTTGTGTATATGGCATCTCAGACGAGCAAAATATGTATGCGGTACCTGTGCCATGAGCTTGTCACTAGTGTGAACGACGTATCGGGGATTGCGGTACATTGTCGAGTTTCAGGGGGCTCAGCCAGCACGTTGCTGCCACGTGTCTCACGTGCTGAGCAAGTGCCAGCTGGAGATTACCGTCATTTCCGCTTGGCCGATGCTGTGTCAAGTGACACGTGTGCCTTGTTTGCAGGGGCATCTCTAAGTGGGATGTAACATTTCAAACGATAGAGATTTAGTAATCCGACCAACTACGATAATTTCTCGTGCATCATGACAGCCCTGCTGCCAAGGCTAGATCTAGTGATACAGGTGAAACATCCGATGAATACGAAAGACCGTGTATCGCCATTGTTCACATCAAGGAGCGTCGAGGTCGCCAAACCACACCAGGTGGATCATATTCGTACACGATCATGAGCCTGGAGGAGATGTCCGTCTTCAGGGTGATAGGGCTGCTATCGGGGTACTAAAAACCCGTCTTGGAGGATGTCCGCGTCGAGCGGCGCGCTTGAGTGCGGACTGAGAAATCTTGGCACACGACCAGATACCTTCTCCAGGAGTCCGAGATTGGGGGGTATCGAGGCGTAGTGATGTGTGGCGGTCACGGTGAGGTCGCGGTGTCAATGGATTGTGGACAAGGTATTTTCTGCGAGATATTGATTGTGATGTATCGGTGGACAAGCAAGTGTGGGACGGCCGCGACAGGGGAAGAGTGGAATGGATTTTTGTCGCAGTAGATCGAGAAGCAACAGATATGGAGCTGAATGTTGAGCTGCAGAGCGTTTTAAGGTCACCAAAGCTTTGAGGTAAACCGTTACCCAGGTCCACTAGAGTACGGAGAGAAGAATGAGGGGATAACGAGGATAACGGCGGGGTTTGGGTGGCAAGAATGCCGAACTCGTATGAAGCCTAGAGAACCTATTGAATACAAGCTGAAATGACTAGGGGATCGTATACAGACCTTTGAAAGCCCCAACGAGGAAGTAGAAGCGAAATGTACCGGTCCGTGGTCACAGAAAGCACGGCGAAGGTTTCGGATACCTGAAACGCGTCTTAACTTTGGTGCTTGAGCTACCGGTGGAGTTGTAGTAGCTTTACGAGGCCCGTGTTCGTCCACATCAACGTCCTCCTCTGAAGTAAAAGGTAATGACGTGAGTACAGCAGCAGTACGAGCGCGAAGCCTCTGTATGCGCTGAGCAGTCATTTGACCAGGCTCATGTAGCGGGTACAAAAAGCCTGACCGACGCGACTCTGATAGTCGAGCGGGAAGGTCAGATCCTGAGAATGCGCAATTCGAAACAGTCAACAGTCAGTAAGTGGATGATGATGGAGACACACGATGAGAGAGGAGTGTTGCAGATGATGCGCTCCGTTGATCCAGATCACTGTCGAGAGTGATTTCATCCAAGGAATCCGGGAGACTGTGGAGATCAGCCTGAGAGGAATTACTATGTGGTGGCAGCGAGGTTGAACTACAGGTCCTGGGATGCCGTGTCCCTGTCGATGGACCGGCGCATTGGGAAGTGGAAGAAGGGTCTAACAGACAATACTGCTCGCGAGCTCGAATGGCTAGAAGGTCGTTGCTGCACGACATTTTTCCTCTACGAACGGTGCAGTTAGTGGTACAAGTCCAACGATGGTTGTCGAGGTGGTCATGTGAACGTAAGTTGATTTCTGGCCCACACCGGACCGCTCGGTTAATCAAACGGCCATGAGGCTGGTGGACCTGGGAATTCGGAGGCCTCAAACAGGTCCGTTTAGTGCCGTGGAATCTGCGAAGCGTGGCGTGTTGCTTAGGCTCTAAATCATACGACTAGCTCGCACTGGTTAGTGAAGAGGATCAGGTTGACTTTGACGGACGTCTGCAAGTTGAAGCTGATCTTTGTTTGGCAATGGCTTGCGATTCAAACAATCTGGGCTAGACTAGACATACACCACTTGCTATGTACCGCCATGTTCACCATTCCTTCTCGTAGAACAGTTCTTCCGCTGGCGCGGTCGCGTCTTCAACTCAGTCGCATCGTATTTTCTACCCCCTCTTGCACCCCCGTGCATCCGTTGCGTGCATCGGTGCTGCTTCGTTCTCCTTTGTCGCGGCCTCAGCGGCAGTTCTCCACATCGTCACCTCTGCAGGTTCAGTATACGCGATTCTCTGATGCGCATACCCACTACGGCCGTCGCCCGGATCGGGACAAGGTTACAAAGATACTTGTATTCGTCACCGCTGCCGGCGTGGTGTATTATATCGCGCAGTATGTCGACAACCCCCATCACGTCCGTGCTATTCACGGACTCGATCCCTAATAGTCTCGAACAAGTTCCAGAAACAGGCCGATGGAGGTTTATGGACATAAGTCCAAAGTTTGAAGCCAAGCTAGCGAACGCCTCCTATGCGTCACTGGTATCAGAATTCGAGGGCAGGATTCTCCCCGCCCACCATCCCATAACACGCCATGTCCATCGAGTCGTCTCTAACTTGTTAGAGGCTTCCGAACTCGGTACCCTTGGCCCTAGCGAGTCCCTAAAGTCACCCGTAGGTGATGATGGCCTTTGGCACGATGATCCTTTTACCGCCGCACGCCCTCACGATTCTCACACCTCTCCAGCTAGAGGTGGAAAAGAATGGAATTTGCTCGTTGTCAACGACCCCAAAATCGTCAACGCTTTAGCTAGTTTCGGTATGTAATGTAAAGGGCGGTTATCGCATTCATTGAATACCCCTTTCTTCAGGTACCATCGTTGTTTTCACTGGGATTCTGCCTGTCTGTAGGGATGAACAAGGATTGGCGGCTGTTGTTGGTCATGGTACGTGTCCCCGTCTTTCCGCCTGTTGAATTCTATCTTGAACTTTGGTCTAGAGATAGGGCATGCAGGTAACATATTTCCTGTCCTTTCGTGAACAAAACTAACAAGTTCTCAGTTGCGCGCCACGCATCTGAACGCTACTCAACTTCCAAGATACTCATATTACTGGCAATCCTGCTGCAAGCCGTCGGCATCGACTTTGGTGTGGCTAGATGGCTTAACTACCTCCTATTCAAACTACCTAATTCGAGAACACAAGAATTGGAAGGCAAGAATCATATTTCTAATGGGCAGTCCAATTGTCGGGCTAATTATGAACGACAGCTGATACGCTCGGCATGCGCATCGCTGCGAGAGCGTGTTATGAACCCCAATCCGCGGTGGAGTGAATTTCTTCTCCAACTTCGCTTTACGGCCTCTTCACGTGCGGTTACAGGATGCATACACGCTTAGCGAGAGCCAGCGAGGGTGGTGGTATGGGTTCTAATTTTGAGTTCCTACGCACGCATCCAGTTCCAGAGCGTCGCATCAAGGTGAGCAAAATCGTATGCGTCGTTGTCAGGCATATAAGAGAGCTCCATCGTGCAGCACCTTGAAGAACTCGTCCCCGAAGCGTACGAAATACGCGCCGCCAGCCCCCGATGCGCTGGCACTCGTGATTCCTTTGAACAGTTTCTTGGAGGCATGAGTCGGTGGGGTTAAGAAGTCTTCACGGCAAGATGAAGTAATTCGAGTAAACATTGCATCGATGCCCTCGATGCTGCTACACCTATACTTGGTCCCATGCAAGCCAAGTATGTAGAATACGAGGAAACTGTCGATCACAAGATTAGGGTCCCAGAGCAATTACGCAGACACAGTCACCAGGAATACACGAATAGCAAGTTGGCCAAAATGAGTGACAGTAAGAGTCTTTGGAAACCAAATGAGAGACGGTGCGCTTCCTGTACTCCTGAGGTATATTGCCAACCCGGTGCGAGAGTGTTATTATATCCACATAAACCTGAACCCTGAAGGTCGCCCATCGGGATAAGGACGACCGGAACACCGCCCTGGTCGTACTGAACATCGATCGTGCCGTTGCTACCCACGGGCCATTGGGTGCAGGTGAGAATGCTGTAAAATGTTCATAAATCAGTATGTAGGAGTCGCGCCAAGTAGTACTCACTTGATGAGAGGTGTATTCGTTGGGAAGGGTGTGTACACCGGAATACTACTGTTCTTTGGCTGATGTAATCATGCCTCAAGCCTCGAGTCTGCAAGTATCATCCTCACAAACATACCGGAGATCCGATGTTCGTTAGAACTGAAATCACGTTGCCTTTCAAGATCGCAATTCCATCGTGCGTGGAAGTCAGGACTTGCATGGAGGAATTCGCCCAGTTAGAACTGTTTACTAAAAAGTTGCGAAACTGAAAAGGGGTAAGTTAGAACAAGGTTCGCGGACAAGTGGTGTTACCTGGTTCATCGTCGATATCAATTGATATGCAGTGGTATTGGTATATCCAGAGGTCCACAGCGGCTCACGATTCCACTTGGAATGCATTGAGTTCGTGTCAAGTAAGAAGAGGCACAAAGACTCACTGGATCCCCACTTCCACTGAAGCCTTGTTCCTGTCCATAATATACAATAGGTATGCTGTGATGGATGCTCAGGAAGGAAGAGCAGTGGCGGTTGGAACAACTTACCCGTCTGACATGAAGTTAAAAATCATTGCATTGCTAACCACGTCAGACACGTGAGGAAGTCCGAGGACTATTATTGACCCTTACTAAAGGCTTTGAGGATCAACAGACAGGTTGTGCCAGCGCGGAATATCCTGGTTCTCAATGAAATTTCCGAGTAGTCCACAGTCCTAGGTAGCGCTGATTAGGTAGACAAATCATCACTGGGTAAAAAATGTCTCGATTACCTTGTATTTCTGCTTCGACTGAACTATCGTGTCTGTCAAAGCGGTCACATTTTGCTGACCAGGTATAGTGAATGTGTTGACGATGGCGTTATACATGGGATAATTTAGGACTGAATCCATGGCATTAGGTCCTTGATACGTAGCAACCTCACTAGGGGAACATCAAAAAAGGACAGACGTGGTGATAGTTTCCGTACTCGATATCCAAACTGAAAACTTCGCCGATGCAAAATACCCCAGCTGCAGCGCAGAAGCCCGGCCAAAAGTCCAAGTTGACATACCTTTTGCCCATGAAGAAGGGCTTCGGAGAGATAGGCAAAAAAGCTTACCTGGCAGCTAAAGTGGTGTAAGACTTTAAGGAGAGGATGAACGATGAGTGAACAAACCGTCGATGCGAAGACCGTCGATACTGTATTCACGTACGAGGGACCGGATCCAGTCCTGGAATGCTGAAACCACGTTGGGGTCTTCTGTGTTTATGTCAGCGAGGGGAACGACGGTATCGCCTAACCAGCAGCGTTCTCGGCTGGTGGCGTTGGACAAGTCCATAACACAGTAAGGGTGGAATTGCGACTATACAAACACGCAAGTGAGGAAATGCGGAACTTGGGTGTGTCTGAATTTGACCTTGTTCTTGAACATGTATGTGGACAGGTCTGGGTTGGTCGAGGTAGCCATGACGTCGTTGACAACTACATCTACCATGAGATACCTTGAAGAGGACCATGGGGTGGGCGTTAGCAAGGCAGAGCGGGATGACGGACATTCCACGATTGTGCAGTTCACGCGAGAGGGACTTTAAGTCATCGGAGGTGCCAAATTTGTGGTTTAGCTTCGTCGCGTCGGCGACCCAGTATCCGTGATATGGATCGCCGTAGGGGGTGGTGGGTCCTTGATAATTCTGGGACACGGGACTGATCCAGACTGCGGAAGGAGTGGAAATCAAGAGGGGGAAGGTGGAGAGAGTCTGGTTGTCGTACTTGCAGTGAAGCCAGCATCCTGGATATAATCGAGGTTTTGACGAAGACTAGTGCTATTTGTGGGTAGCGGTCGGAGGACGGCAAGGTGTAGACTCACGTGTTCCAAGTACCGCCACACCAGGTGCGCTTGCCAGGATCACAGCGTGTGGGGTCTGCTCCACTCGGCAAGGCATAACGATCTACAATGACCCTAGAGGCAGAATGAGTGCGATGACGATCGGGTTCGGGAGGGTGTCTCACTGGTAGATGGAGCGACCCCTCCAGTCGTTGGCGGAAGCGGCGAAAGAGAGCGGGAGGAGTAAAAGCAGACAGAACAACTTGAAAATGAGTGACATGGGTCATTGCGGGGACGAGTTGGCGGGGACATGAGAAGCTTTAAAGGAGGAGGTCAAAGTGGGATCGGAGCAGCCTTGATCGTGAGTGTACAGCCACTACCACTGG
>JBBPJN010000040.1:0-36439 GCA_038088755.1 Boletus aff. separans
CCAGATTCGAACTGGTATCCTACTAAGTGACAATTAGAAACTCTACCTATTTAAGCTAAGGACCCTGTTTTCAAGAGCAAGGCGACTCGAACACCTAACAACGATTTTGGAGATCACTATATTACCAATTATACTATGCTCTTGAGTTAATTATATTATTATCAATATATTTATTACTTATATTCTCATTAATTTGATTAACATTATTACCTATTGAATTTATATTTATTATAGATTGTGTATTTAATTGTTCTGTTGTTGTATTTACTAAATCTAAATAATTATTTCTGTTTTGGTGTATTTTTACTTGTTTACTATAAAATTGTAAACTTTTTAATTTTCTTCTGAAAAATTTCATTTTTGTTTTAGAATTATTTTTAAAAAAACCATCAAAATTCCCTATTACATATGAAGGATTGTGTTCAGTTCCTTTATATTTTGGATTCGTAGACATAGATAAATATAATTTTTGTTTTAAATTTGAATAGAATAAAGGTATTATTTTACTTAAATTGTTTTTATTATTTTCCAATTTTTGTTTGCTAAATTTTGAGTTATTTTACTAACTTAATTAAACATATTCGAAAAAATATAAATAAAGTTAATAATTATCTAAATATTAATTTGAAATACATTATATATACTTTATTTATTTATTTAATAATCCATTAAATACTAAAATATAATGTTAATATATGGGATACGATACAATATAAAAATTATTAAGAATAAAGCTGTAAAATAAATAATAAATACTTACTAATTTTTAAGTATTGAATAAAAATTTAAAAATATTAATATAAAATTGTACCCTTAATATAATTAATTTATATTGTCAGCTCATACTTTTATGTCACCTTCTATTTAATAAGGAGGGGAGAGGGTAAAATCAAATAATGAGTAATATTAAATTGTATAATTATATAATAATTTTATTATTAAATATTATATAATACAGAGGATACTGATACATGTATTGAATCTAAGATTACGTTAGGAAATACACCTAGTAATATTGTAGGTATTAATAAAGAAATTAAAATAATAAATTCTCTTCTAGTAATATCTAATACAATTACATTATTCATATTAGGTGAATAAGTTCCATATGATATTCTATTATATAAAAAGATAGAATAACATGCAGATAATACTATACCTGTAGCACCTAATGCGGAGACTATAGGATTAACTTCCCATATTCCAATTAAAGATAATTGTTCTCCTAAGAAATTTAAACTTAAAGGTATTCCAGTGTTACATAACGTAAATAAACAGAATAATATAGAGAAAATAGGCATATAATTAGCTAAACCTCTGATATATTTAATAATTCTAGTACCTGTTCTTTCATAAATAATTCCACCTACACAAATAAATAATGCAGGAGAAACAAACCCATGAGCTAAAGCTAATAAAATAGCTCCTTCAATACCTTGAATATTATTAGAGAATAAACCTAAAATAACAACACTCATATGAGCAATACTTGAATAAGCAATAAGAGTTTTAGTATCTTGTTGGATAATTGTAGTTAAAGAAGCATAAATTAAAGTAATAATAGCAATAGTTTGAACTAAAGGACCAAAATAATTTGTAGCATCAGGTAAGAAATTAATTAATATTCTGATATAACCATATGTAGCAAATTTTAATATAGTAGCAGCTAATAAAATAGATCCAGCTAAAGGACTATCAGCATGAGCTCTATATAACCAACCAGTGAAAGGCCATAAAGGAGTTTTAATAGCAAAAGCTAAGAAGAAAGCTAACCATAATATTTTTTGAGCATCTGCATTAATTTCAACTAAGGATAATAATTGGAAATCTGTAGTACCCGCTAAATTAAAAATTTGTAAAATAGCTAATAACATAAATAAAGATCCAAATAATGTATATAAGAAGAATAAATTCGCTGATCTAAATCTAAATTCTCCTGATCCATATACAATTATTATTATAAATAAAATAGGTAATACACTTTCAAAGAAGATATAAAATAAAAATAAATCTAACACTAAGAATAAAGCTAATTGTAAAGTTTCTAAAATTAAGAAAGCGATTAAAAAGAATTTCAAGTTATAATTAATATTATAAGCATTAGAAATGATAGCAATAGGAGTAATGAAAGTAGTTAATAATACAAAATATAAAGATATTCCATCAACACCAAAATTTAAATGTCCAAAAGTTAAGTAATCAAATTCAGAAACAAATTGAAACTGAGTTGTATTAGAATCGAAATTTAACCATAAGAAAATAGAAATTAAGAAATTAATTAAAGTAGTGGTAATAGCAATAGTTCTCATTTTAGATTGACTATTTAAAGTATTTTCTTGAATAGATAAAATTAATAGAGAACCTATTATAGGTATAATTAATAATAAAGTTAACATTTGATTGTGTATATATTGTTTAATTGTGTGTCTTTATTTCCTAAATGTAGTTTTTCTGTATTAAAAATTTAAATAATTAAATAAAATGTAATATTTAAATAAACATTAATTAAATAATTTAAAATATTAATATTTGTTAATGTTTTATTTAATTTTAAATGGAGAGTAGTTATTAATTAAACCAATTTTATTTTTAATTAAATTAAGATTTATTATATAAACCAGGTAATAAAGAAAAGAATAAAGCTGATATATAGATAACAATTAATCTAAATTCAGATATAATGTAAGTATCAAATAATAAAGGTGCGAAGACTAAGAATAATAATGATAATATTCCTATAGTAATGTATAAAGAATAAGTAGTAATAACTCCAGTATCTAATTTAGCAATATTATAAGCAGAATTTTCTAATACAGAAGCTAATCCATAAGGACCTAATAATTCAATTACACCTCTATCTAAAACTTTAGATATAGTATTACCAGTTAATAATCCAGCTGAGATGATATAATAGTTATAAATTACATCAAAGAAATACTTTCCGTTAAGGAAGGTATAAACTTTTCTACCTGAAGCAGATTCAGTTAAATTAACAATAAACTCAGGATATACATGATATAAAAATATAGCGCTTGTAGCACCTAATATTGATAATAATGTTGGTAATAATTTAATAATTAAAGGTAAACTAAATTCAGCTTCAATAATTGAAATGTTATTAGGATTAATAAAAATAGAATTAGCAAAGAAATCAGAACCTACTCCAACAAATAAATCAGAGAAAACGAATCCAAATAATATACTAAATAAAGCTAGAATAAATAAAGGAATAATAACAGCAAAATTAGATTCATGAGAATTTAAATAAACAGTTTTAATCCCATTTGGTACAGTTAAGAATACTAAACTTATTAATCTGAATGAGTAAAAAGCTGTTAATCCAGCTGTTAAACTTCCTAAAATATAAGCATAAATACCTGAAAAACTGTATTGTCCATAAGCTAATTCTATTATTAAATCTTTACTATAGAAACCTGTTAACCATGGAGTGGCTAATAAAGATAAAGATCCAACTAACATAGTTGTATAAGTAAATGGTAAGAATTTAATTAAACCTCCCATTCTTCTAATATCTTGTTCATCAGCGAAACTGTGGATTACAGCACCAGCACCTAAGAATAATAATGCTTTAAAGAAAGCATGGTTAACTACATGCATTAAAGCTACATTATATTGACTTAAACCTACAGCCATAACCATGTAACCTAATTGAGATATTGTACTGAAAGCGATTATTCTTTTTAAATCATTTTGTACTAACCCACAACTAGCTGCAAAAAAAGCTGTACTTGCCCCAATTAAAGTAATAACTAATAAAGCAGTAGGACTAAATTCTAAAATAGCAGAGGATCTAATTAATAAATATAAACCAGCTGTAACTAGGGTAGCAGCATGTAATAAAGCACTAACTGGTGTAGGAGCTTCCATAGAACCAGGTAACCAAGAATGTAAAGGAATTTGAGCTGATTTAGCCATAGCTCCTATTAATAATAATAAACTAATTATAGTAATAGCTGTTTCATTCATAAAAGGTGCTAAACTAAAAATTGTTGAATAATCAAAAGATCCGAATAAGGCAAATAATGCAAAGAATCCTATACTTAAACCCATATCACCTACTCTATTCATAGTTAAAGCTAATATAGCTGCTTTATTGGCTTGAATTCTAGTAAAATAATAATTAATTAATAAATAAGAAACTACTCCAATACCTTCCCAACCTATAAACATTACAAAATAATTAGCACCAGAAACTAATAATAACATGAAAAAAGTGAATAAAGATAAATAAGAAAAGAATCTTTGATTATGAGGATCTTCAGCTAAATAAGAAGTTGTATATATGTGAATTAATGTTGAGATATATAATACAGGTATGAACATAGATACGGTTAATTGATCAAATAAGAACTCCCATGATATTGACAGAAATTCTGAATCAACCCAATTAAATAAATAAATTGATACAGGAGAACCACATATTCCAACTTCGTAGAATGCTATTGTTGCTAATAAAGAAGAAATAGATAAACAAGTACATGTAATGATATGAGATCCCGTTATACCTATTTTTCTCCCCATAAAACCTGAGACAAAAGACCCTAATAAAGGTAAAATTAATATTGATAAATACATAAAAATTTTAAGATCTAATAGAAATATTTCCTCTTAATCTATAAAAAGCTACTAAAATACTTAAACCTATCACTGATTCAGCTCCAGCTATTGATATAATATATATACTAAAAGTTTGACCCATATTATCATCAAATCCAAATGAACTAATTAAAACTAATAAAGTCACAGCAAGAAGCATAATCTCTATAGCAATAATCATTAAGATTATATTTTTTCTATTTAAAATAAATCCTAAAATACCGATTAAAAATAATAATAATGATAAATTCATAAGTGGAATATAAGCTTTATTACCCTTAAGGACATTTAATAAATCAAATTCTGTATCTAAATAATTTTATATTTTAATTACTCGATAAATAATTGAAAAAGTAAACTATCTTAAAATATAATTTACTTTTTAGTAAAAATAAGTTTGATTTTATTACTTATTTTAGAACTAAACTAGAATGGGGATTAAATTTATAATATATATTGAGTATTTGTTATATGATAATTTATAGTTCTAACTAATTGTACTACAATAAAGATAGTTCCAACTATTAGCCTTATTCTTATCTTTAATTAAACATAGGTGAAGGTAAAATAAAGATAAATAGCTAATATTAATTAATAAGAATTAAAGTATTTAATAATTTTCTATTATTCACATTTATAATCCTCCCCAGTAATATACAGCAATAAATAAGAATAACCAAACTATATCCACAAAATGCCAATATAAAATAGCTGATTCACACCCTTGGTGATGAGTATTTGTTATATGATAATTTATAGTTCTAACTAATTGTACTACAATAAAGATAGTTCCAACTATTACATGGATACCATGTAATCCTGTTGAACAGAAGAAAGCACTTCCAAATACTGAATCTGATATTGAGAAAGTTGAATTAGCATATTCTAAATATTGTAAGAAAGTGAAAAGAACAGCAAATAATACAGTTAATTCTAATCCTATTAAAGTATTTTTTCTGTTACCATTAATTAATGCATGGTGACCATAAGTGACAAAAGCACCTGAAGAGACTAATAATATTGTATTTAATAATGGGATAGCAAAAGGATTTAATGGTGTTATTCCTTGAGGAGGCCAAACTCCCCCTATTTCAATAGCAGGAACTAAACTAGAATGGAAGAAAGCCCAGAAAATACTTAAGAAAGCAAAAATTTCACTAACCACAAAAAGTATGAATCCAATTTCTAAACCTTTTTTAACTTGTTTTGTATGATGTCCCCCTAAAGTAGCTTCATTTCCTACATCTCTAAACCAGAAACTCATACCACCTAAAGTTAATATAAATCCTAATTCTAATATAAGATCACCAGAATAGTAACCTTGCATATACATTACAGCTCCAATAGTTAAATTTAATAAAGCAAAACTTAATACTATAGGCCATGGAGACATTTCTACTAAATGATAAGGGAAAAATTGAAAATTATGTGATTTTATCATAATAAATTAAATTTGGACCAAAATTATAAATTTTAAGAAATAAAAGAACATTCTACGAATATTATACACAGTAATAAATATGATAAATATTTAAAATAATAAAATTTTTAAACTATCTATAATTTTATAAATATAAGTTTTAAATAAGAAATTTATAGTGTAAAATGTTAAAACTAAAATTTAGTTGAATATAAACTATATTCTATATATTTAATAGAATTAAAATATAAAATACACTATAAATACTGTATAAACTGACTATTAATTTATAGAAATAATCATATTTAACTTACTGAGATAAAGTTATTTATTTATATATTAATATATAAATATTTTATTAAAAAACACATCATATTTATGTTTTTAGTAGATTGCTTAAGAATAATATAAATTAATTATATTATATGTTACTTTTAACTACGATTTAATTTTTATAATTCTGTTATATTATTTTAATTAATAAGGAGGGAGTATATATAAATATAAATATATATATATATATCTTAAAATATAAATATAAGTTTTATATTGTTTAATAAAATTTAATTATTCTGTAGCTATATCTATTAAAGTATTTTCAACTAAACCTATTACAGGTACAATTATCATGAACCATGCAAAATAGAAGAATGTTGATACTTGACCAATAAATACAAAAGGTTCATTAGGATGTTGTGATCCAATCCACATTAAGATGAAGAAATTAAATACAAAGAACCAGAAAGCTACTTTCATAGCTGGTCTAAATTGGCTACCTCTTTGTCTTGAAACATCTACAATAGGTAATATTAATAAGATTAATAATGAACCAAACATAGCTAATACCCCTAATAATTTATTAGGTATTGATCTTAATATAGCATAGAATGGTAATAAGTACCATTCTGGAACAATACTTGCAGGAGTGCTCATAGGATTAGCTTCAATATAATTATCACTATGTCCTAATAAATTTGGATAATAGAAAACCATTATTGATAAAGCTAAGAAGAAGAAGAATATTGTGATAAGATCTTTAAACATATAATATGGGTGAATTGCATATCTATCACCATTAGATGAGATACCATTAGGATTATTTGACCCGTGTGTGTGAAGAGCAATTAAGTGAGCTAAAGCTAAAGCTGCTAATAAAAATGGTAAAATATAATGTAATGAGAAGAATCTATTTAATGTGGCATTAGATACTGAGAATCCACCCCAGATTAATTCTACTAAATCTGGCCCAAAAACAGGAATAGCACTTAATAAATTAGTAATAACAGTAGCACCCCATAAACTCATTTGACCATAAGGTAAAACGTAACCCAAGAAAGCAATAGCCATCATTAAGATTAATATAATTACTCCAATTGACCAAACTAATATTCTAGGTGATTTATATGAACCATAAAAAATATTTCTACCTATATGTCCATATACAAAAATAAAGAAGAAAGAAGCAACATTAGCATGAACATATCTGATTAACCATCCATTATTAACATCTCTCATAATATGTTCTACACTATTAAAAGCAAAATCTACATGTGGTTGATAATGCATAGCTAAGAAACATCCTGTTAAAATTTGAATTACTAAACAAGTAGCTAACAAAGATCCAAAATTCCATAAATATGAAATATTTGAAGGTTGAGGGGAATCTACTACATAAGAATTCATTAATCTTAATAAAGAATGACTTTTAAGTAATCTCATTATAATTTATAATTATATATATATATAAATTTAAGAATTATCTAAAATATTAGTAATAATTAAATTAGCAGTATTTTGGATTCACTGACTAAAATATAATATTTTAAATTTAATTTTTAGAATATATAAGATTATAGTTTAAAATTATATTTTGTATTCACTGTAACAATAATTCTTCTTATTATTCTGTTTTTAGAAGGAATTATATATAATAATAATTAAATATAAGCCCAAGAAGATTTGAACTTCTACGATTATCTCATCAAGATAACATTCTACCATTAAATTATAGGCTTTTATTAAAACAATAGTATAAATTTAAGTAATTAATACGAATTTATTCTGTTTATAATTTTACATACAATATACAGATATTTAATTAACTTCTTTTAAGAATTTATTAATATTTTTATATTTATTATAAAGATAAAATTAATTAAATTAAATTAAATTAATTTATATATATATATGGAGGGATAATTAAAATAAATATAAAAATATATATATATATATATTTATATATACTAAGATAGTAATATAATAGTTATATAAGTTAAAAAGATTTTCTAAAAAGTTATTTTTAAAAAATTATAGAATCTTTAATATAATTAAGAAAAAGGAATATTATAATTTATACTATATTAGTAAGGTGCTATATCAAATGCTACTAATATACTTGGTACTAATATAATAAAGGCTACAGCTACAGGTAATAAATTAATCCAACATAAAGAAATTAATTGATCATATCTTAATCTAGGTAAAGTAGCTCTGAATAAAACAAATAAGAAACAGAAAATACAAGTTTTTAAACCTAAAATAATAGATTGTAAATTTATAAATGATCCATTCACTATTACTTCTGGTAAATTATATCCACCTAAGAATAATATAGCTGTTATACAACTAAATAAAATAATAGAAGAATATTCAGCTAAGAAGAAAAATACAAAAGGAACTGAAGAATGTTCAGTGAAGAAACCTGCAACTAATTCAGATTCAGCTTCTTGTAAATCAAAAGGTGTTCTACTTGTTTCAGCTAAAATTGAAATAAAGTAAAATACGAATACTGGTAACAATGGTACTATAAACCAAACTGATTGTTGAACTTCAATAATAGTTGAATAATTAAATGATCCCGCTAATAAAATAATAATTAAAATAGCAGAACTTAAAATTAATTCATAAGATATCATAGCAGCAGTTGATCTTAAAGATCCTAAAAAGGCATATTTTGAATTAGCTGACCATCCTGCAAATAATATTCCATATACCCCTAATGAAGATAAAGCTAATGTATAAAAGATTCCTAATGAAAAATCAAATAAAGTTAATCCTTGACCAAATGGAATTATACCCCATCCTAACAAGCTAAAAATTAAAGTAAACACAGGAGCTAAATAGAATAGAACTTTATTAGACTGACTCGGAATAACCGTTTCTTTCAAGATTAATTTTAAAGCATCCGCAAAAGGTTGCATTATTCCATAATAACCTACTACAGTAGGTCCAACTCTTCTTTGGTGTGCAGCTAATTGTTTTCTTTCTAAAATTGTCATAAAAGCTACTGATAATAACATAGGTAATATAACAGTTAATACATCAATTAAATTAATTAATATATTAATAATAGTCATTAAATAATTATTTATCATTAAATTTATAAATATATTCTCATAATCTACCCTTAATTTATTAATAAATAATAAAAGTAATTGCAAAATAAGTATTTAACCCTTAATACTACAAACAATATGATCCAAAATCATGATTAAATTAAGTTAATACACACAAATTATTAAATTTTATTCTATTATAAATAAGTATTATTAATTATCCTATTATTAGAATAATTAGTAGAACCATCTGGTATCCTTATATTAATATTTTTACACTGTGACAATATTTTATCTAATTTAGATTTATTTTTGATTTTTATTCTCTTTTGGACTCGAACCAAAATTAACACTTTAGAAGAATGATGTTCTAACCATTGAACTAAGAGAATTATTAAAAATTAAAAGAGTTAAGAAGGAATTGAACCTTTAAATTATTAAACTTTGCAGGTTTACTACAGAACCATCTGTAAACTTAACCCTTAATTCAAATTTGACTACTCTTATAGTATTATTTTTATATTTAAATAATAAATTTTATTAAAATAAATTAACTACTTTTATAGTATATTTATAATTTTGTTGTAATATAATTTATCTTAAAGGATCAGAGATAAAAGTGTAGAGATATTTATCTTTACATTTTATTAAATTATTATTAAATGAATCTTATCACAATTTACTTAATTAAACTGAGTAAAACCTTTACTATTTTAAACTCATACTACCTTTAGTAAAGGTCACTAAAGTTTTATTTTTAATTTTTATAAATAAAAATCTTTACAGAATTTATTCTAAGTACTTTATTTTAATTATTTAATTAGGTTTAGATTTAAATAAGCCCTAATTATCTCATTTAACGGTAAATAAATAAATTATTTATCTTATACTTTATAATAAAATATTAATAATATTAAATAAAATAAAGTAGAGATAGTTCATTAAGAGCCAAATAGAGAAGAAATATAAATTATATATGCCACAACTAATTCCATTTTATTTTTTAAATCAATTATCTTTTGCTTTATTAGCTATAATTTATTTAATCTTTATAATGTCTAAATCTGTTTTACCTTATTTTACATTACAACAAGTAATAAGAGTATATATCACAAAATTAGCTAATACTAATAAATAGTTATTAATAAATAATTAAGTAAAGGCAATTTATATTTACTAAACCGATGTAAAAATAAAACAATTACCATTAAAAGGATCACGTCTATCCTTATATTTATTATTTGTATATATTAATATTATTCATTTTAATAATTTTATTAAATATGGTAAATACCGAGCCTATAGTGACTAGTCATAAATTAGATATCACGTGTGAACAGAAAACAAATTAATATTTATCTCCTCCTCATTTGTTTTTTCTAGATTTAATTTTATTATGAAATGTGGAACTTATATTTGAATATCTAAAATGTTTTATTATAATTTTTTAGAAATGTAATAAACCTGTAATTAAAATTTTAATGTGTGACCTTAATATATAATATTATTTAATATTTATTTTATAATTTAAATTAAAAGAGTTAAGTTAGTTATTTTTTTTTTTAATTTTTATAATTTAAAATGGTAGAAGATGAACTGGATTAATCGCTCCCTTTGGGTGGGAGAAGAAGCGTGTTCGAGTCGCGCCTACCATATAAAAATTTTTAATTTTTATTGTAATTAATATAAATTATGCTTAAATATTATATTAAATAAAATTTATTATTACACATATTTATATTTTATATGGTGTTATGGCAGAGTGGTTATTGCGGGGTACTGTTAATACCTTATTCAGAGGTTCAATTCCTCTTGACACCTAAGTACTAAATTTAATAAATTACTTATATTTAAACTAAAAGAAGTGAAAAAGAATAAAATTATCTAATATATATATATATATATATATATATAAACTCTGCAAACATGTTGAAATTTTGGTAAACAATCTCCTCTTAAGCAGGAGTGGAAGTAATTCCTTAAGAGTTCGAGTCTCTTTGTTTGTAATAATTGTTTCAATGATAGTGTACATATTATATAATATGTAGTATATACTTACTATGCGATATAGTGTAAAGGTCTGCACGACAGTCTCATGAACTGTAAGTTTTGGTTCAAACCCAAAATTCGCACATTTTATTTATTTATTTGTTTAGGTCTTTTAGTATAATGGTAGAACATTATCCCTTCACGATAATAGTACCAGTTCGAATCTGGTAAAGACTAAAAAGGAATTAATTTTATTATTAGAAATAAAATCCTAAATAATAATAATAAGATTGCTAACAATATTACATATAAGAAAATAAAAATTTATACCTTTAAATTTGAACGTGATTAAGGAATAGTAATCATTTGGAAAGATAAGACAATTGCTAATTGTTCTGGGGCAACTCTTGGGTGTTCGAATCGCCTCTATTCCGATTTTTATTTTTTAATTAATAAAAGAGAATATAAATTTATATTTTATAATCTCAATCATTAAAAAAAATATTCAATATTTTATACATATATAATTTTATATTTTATAAATATTATATGTATAGTTTATATATAAATATAAAGGGCTTAATTAGTTTGTTTTTATTCTTAAAACTACAAAGAAGAAAATAATTTATCTTTGAATTGGCTATTTTCTACTAATGCTAAAGAAATTGGAACACTTTACTTAATTTTTTCAGTCTTTGCAGGTATGATAGGAACTGCATTTTCTGTACTTATTAGAATGGAATTAATGTCTCCAGGAGTACAAATTTTATCAGGAGATCATCAATTATTTAATGTAATTATTAGTGCTCATGCATTCATAATGATTTTCTTTATGGTTATGCCTGGTCTAGTAGGTGGATTTGGTAATTACTTATTACCTGTACAATGTGGGGCTCCAGATATGGCTTTCCCTAGATTAAATAATATTAGTTTCTGGTTATTACCTCCTTCATTAATTTTATTATTATTAAGTTCTTTAGTTGAACAAGGAGCAGGTACAGGATGGACAGTATATCCACCATTATCTTCTATACAAGCACATTCAGGTGGTAGTGTAGATTTAGCTATCTTTAGTTTACACTTAGCTGGTATCTCATCATTATTAGGTGCAATAAATTTCATAACCACAGTATTAAATATGAGAACTAATGGTATGAGCTTACATAAATTACCTTTATTTGTATGGGCTATTTTTGTAACTGCTATATTATTATTATTATCATTACCAGTATTAGCTGGTGCTATTACTATGTTATTAACAGATAGAAATTTTAATACAAGTTTCTATGATCCAGCAGGAGGTGGTGACCCTGTATTATATCAACATCTATTCTGGTTCTTTGGTCATCCTGAAGTGTATATTTTAATTATACCTGGATTTGGTATTGTTAGTCATGTTGTTTCAACTTTCTCAGGTAAACCTATATTCGGTTATTTAGGTATGGTATATGCTATGTTCTCTATTGGTATTTTAGGTTTCTTAGTTTGGTCTCACCATATGTTTAGTGTAGGGTTAGATGTTGATACTAGAGCTTACTTTACTGCTGCTACAATGGTTATTGCCGTTCCTACAGGGATTAAAATCTTCTCTTGGTTAGCTACTTTATATGGTGGTAGTTTAAGATTTACTACACCTTTAATATTTACTATAGGATTCTTAGCTTTATTCACAATAGGAGGATTAACAGGAGTAATATTATCAAATGCTAGTTTAGATATTGCACTACATGATACTTATTACGTAGTTGCTCACTTCCACTATGTATTATCAATGGGAGCTGTATTTGCCTTATTTGCAGGATTCTATTATTGGTCACCTAAAATAATAGGTAAAACATATAATGAATTCTTAGGTCAAGTTCATTTCTGGACATTATTTGTTGGAGTTAATTTAACTTTCTTCCCTCAACACTTCTTAGGTCTTGCTGGAATGCCTAGAAGAATCCCTGACTATCCTGATGCATTTGCTGGATGAAATGCTATATCTAGTTTTGGTTCTTTAATTTCTTTAGTTGCTACTGTATTATTTGGTTATATTATTTATGATATTTTCGTTAATGGAAAAGAAGTAAATAATAATCCTTGGGCTATACCTGCTTACTTCACATCATTATCACAATATGATACTGAAGCTGAATCAGCTAATACATTAGAATGGTCATTAGCTAGTCCAATACCATTCCATGCATTTAATATGTTACCTGTACAATCTTAATAAATAAATTTATTTTAAATAAGTGTAGTACTAAATGTGACATTATTAATTTATATGTATAGTTTATATTTTAATTCCCCTCCTTAAATTAAATAATAACATTATTACAATATTTTATTAAATATAATTCTTAATCTTATAGTTAAAAGGGGTATAAATAAAATTAAGAGATATTCAAATATCTCATATAAATAATAATTATTTAATTAACTTTAATTTTAATATAAAGATTGTTACTGTAGTGTTAATTATTATTCTTCTTTTTAGTAAAAGTCTGTTTATCTTAATTTGAATATTAATACTAAAAGTATAAGTATCTTAATTTGAATTTTTTCATATAGATTAAGTATTTATTAAAACTAAGCACACAGTTGATAAAGATTTAAACATTAAAAATGTTATTAAATAACTTAAATAATTTATTTATAAATTCTCCATTAGAACAATTCGAAGTTGTTAGTTTAGCTAGTTACAATTCTCCTTTATTATTTAATTCATCTTTTACTCTTACAAATTCAGCTTTGTTTACAGTATTAGTATTATCTTTAATATTATTTATACATCAAAATAGTGGTAAAGATAAAACTAATTTAAACTTTAATACAAAAATGAAATTAATACCAAATAAAGAAAGTATCTTATTAGAAAGTTTATTTGCAAGTATTAATACTATAGTGAGAGATCAAATAGGAAGAGAAGTTTATTTACCTTTTATCTATTCTTTATTTTTATTTATATTATGTTCTAATTTAGTTGGGAATATCCCTTATACATTTACTATAACAACCTCAATAATAGTCTCAATAGGATTATCATTTACTATCTTGATAGGTGTAACTATTTTAGGATTATCTATTCACAAAATTCACTTTTTCTCATTCTTTATTCCTTCTGGAACACCTTTAGCTTTAGTACCTTTATTAGTTTTAATTGAATTAATTAGTTATTTAGCTAGAGCTTTCTCATTAGGTATAAGATTATTTGCTAATATGGTAGCTGGACATACATTATTAAAAATCTTATCTACATTCTTATTCAAAATGTTCTCAGGAGGATTAATAATCTTTGTATTAACTTTATTACCATTTGCTTTATTCTTAGCTATTACAGGATTAGAATTAGCTGTATCCTTTATCCAAGCTTATGTATTTGTTCTGTTAGTATGTTCTTATATTAAAGATGCAATAGATTTACATTAATCTTAATTTTTATTTATTTCACCTCCCCTCTGAATATTTTTTGTTTATTAAAATTTTAAATTAAAATTTATTAAGTAAATTATATATTTTTTTAAAAGAGAGTTTAGAAATCTAAAACTGGGATTTAAACTTAATTGTATTTTATTAATTATTTCGTATTTTTAATAAAATACTTGATAAATTTAGGAAGGTTCAAGGTATAAATGAATAATTAAATTGATTATTCATTTTAATATAAATAAAGTTTTAGTGTAAAATACAAAGTAATTTGATGGAATTCTTAGAGAAAATATTAAATTAGATTAATAATAAAATCTAACACTAAAGTTTGTTAATTTTTTTTTTTAAAAAAATAATCTAAATTTGAAAAATAGAAAACCCTTTATTTAACCTAAGATAAGCATTAATATTCTAAATATTTATTAATGATTTATATATTAGATCAATCAGAAAACTTATATTAACAAAAACTGTCTTATAGATATTTATTCTAACTCATTATTATTATTTAGTAATAATAATATTCTATATATACTTTTCTTTTCAACTGAAATAGTTTAACGGTAAAACGTACCCTTCATGATGGTAAAACAAAGGTTCAATTCCTTTTTTCGGTAAACAATAATTTGGTTAAGAAAATTAATTCATAATATTAAAATGTGTGTAGAGAAGGGTATTAAAGATTATTCTATTTCTACATTTATTTTCTATGGGTTTACATCTTATTTTAATTTAATTTTAAATTAGGGTAAACATTTATGTTTAGTATAGGATTACGTTCTATTTAACAATAAATTTAGGATATTTAAACGATTCTTATCAGATTCGAACTGATATTTCCTAAACGACAATTTAGGCTTTTTAACCTTTAAAATAAAGAATCTTAAATTCAGCTGTGATACATAAAGAAGGAGGGGGTATTATAATTATTAATAGTTTTAACAGGAATTTATAATAAAATTATATTACCTTATAGCAGGAATTTTAGACCTTTTAGTAAAAATTTATTTTACCATCTTTTAAGATATATATTTTGAAAAAATTTATATTTAAAAATTCTATATCATTTATAAAATTAAAATCTGTATTAGAAAAAGATACAACCTTAGAATTACATCATAATAAATGGTTTAGATTTATAGATAAAGGTTCAATTTCTATAAAATCTCAATTATATTACCCTAGTACCTACAGCTAATAACAGAACATTAGTTTATAAAAATGGTATTTTAATTACTAAAAACCCTTTTATATTAGATAATTATAATGAATAAAATTTTATATTTTAATCCCCTCCTTCATAAAATTATTTTTTTTAATTTTAAGGTAAATATCTGAGTTCATAATCAGTAAATAGCAGTTCAAATCTGCTAATAATTAATAACTTAACTCTTTAAGATATAATTTAAGAAAAAGATTATATATTATGAGGCATAGGCAAAATATTATGTGGCGGGATAATAACAATGATTACATTATTAACTAAATTCTCATTAATAAAAGAGGTAGGATTAGTTTAATTGGTTAAAATGACGTCTTGTGGCGACGATGTTCAGAGTTCGAGTCTCCGATTCTACCCTTATACATTCTCTGTAATTTTAAGAAATTAATTTTATTTTCATTACTATTCATAACTGTCTTAACTGTTTTTAATGAAACGGTTAATTTTAAATTTTACCAGATTCGAACTAATATTGATTAATTACGAAATTCATTATTTTACCCCAGCTATTTAATTTAAAGAGTATGTAGATATATTAAATAAAATATTTTATATATCTAATATTTGGATTTTTTCTAATAAAATATCATAAATAAATTCTAAACAAATTTTAGAGTGTGTACAGATACTATTTAAAGATTTTTTAATTTCAACATATTTTATTTATAGTAAACTTTATAACCATATTATTAGTTTATTCACAATTTGGACATTAAATTTTAATACGACATTAAACAGTTCTTATACACGAATTTAGAGGTAATAACACGTCATTTAGCATTAATAATGAGTCTGACTAATTACTGGAGGGGGCTTATTTAAATATTTTTAATTTCAACATATTTATCATTTCAAACTTTTTATACTCATAATAGGATATTTTAATCATTTTTTTTGATTTATTTTTTTATTAAACATCTATGCTCATATTAAACGGTTCTTGTAAAATTGAGATAAATTTTATAGTAGTAGAATGAGTTGATAGAATATAGGGATTTTTTAATATTCTTCATATATTTTTCCATCTTTATATATAAAATTTCCAAAACTTTCTATTTTATTCTCTTTCATAATTAATGGAAAGGTATTTATTAATTTTATATCTTCAGGAGAGTTATATTTATAAACTAAAGATCTTTTATTTATAGAGATATCTAAACTATAAGGTCTAGTTTCAATATAGATTGTTGATTCAGATAAGTTTTTATACCATTTCATTGTTTCGATTTTTATAGGTTTTCTATTATATTCTAATAATGATTTGATTTTTTCTTCATCAATTAATTTTCTATATGCTTTTTGTAATCCTCTAATTTTAGTTTTACTTGAGAAATCTATTTCATTATTTAAGATTCCTACGTAAAATTTAGGTCCTAAGAAATAAAATCTTTCATAAGATTGATATTTATTTTCAATTTTAGGATTTTCAATTTTTAAATAACCTAATTTTAAGGGATCAACATATTTAGCTTCGAAATTTAATCTTTCTATATCAGATTTGAAACTTATATATAATGAATCTGTATCAGTATAATGTAAATTATAATTAGGATTATTTTTATAATCACCCATAATTATTCTACTATATGCAGTTACAGATGAAGCGATAGCAATTGAGATATCCAATTCTAAATTTTCTTGATATAAATATTTATTAAATCCTTTAGGTAAATATTGTATTAATAATTTATTATCTAATTCAATAATATCATTAACTTCAGATTTATCATAAAGATTTTCTAATTGTAGATCATCTTTATCTATTACTGTATTATTAATTAAATATTGATCCATTCCGAATCTACCATATAAACTATTCATTAAGTTTTTAGAAATTAATCTCCACATTTTATCTTTATTTTTATCAGCATCCATTTTTATTTCATATAAATCATTTATATAATCATTAAAAATTTCTGCTTCTTCAAATAAGTATCCAGATATTATTTTTATTTTATAACCTAATTTCATAGCTTCTAATATTTCTTCAGTATGAAACCATCCTTTAAAATTACCAACAGGAGAAAAAGTTCTTAAATTATTATTAACTTCTCTTCTAATTTGTAATATTGGATGTAAAACCTCTTTAGGACAATCTACTTCACATTCAACAAATCCAAATAATTTTCTATTTAATAAATTTTCTAATTCTGTTATTGATAAATTATTTAAATTAGTAAATGATAAAAAATTACCAGTTGGATATTTATAATTTTTCATAGCTGTAGGATATAATGAGTTAATATCATAACACCAAATATTTTATCCATATGGAATATACATATCTGTACTACCACCTGTATAAGATTGTTTAATATCTCTATAAGGTATACCAGTTATTATAGGTATATTTTCTTCTTTCATATATCTAGCTTTATAAATTTTAAAACATAAAGCAGGCAATGTAGGAGTATGTTTAATATCAACACCCCACATATCAAATATCATATTACCAAATTTAATTAAGATTTGATGTAAAGCTATACAATCTATGTTTACATATTTCAATGTTTCATTTTTTAATGACCATATTTTACCTTTAAAGCTTTCACAATATTTAATATAATCATTTAAAGAAACTTCTGCATTATTAAAATATTTTTCATAAGAGGGCACAGTATTAGTAATATAATCAGCAGAGAATGTTTCTGTTTCAAATAATTTTCTAGGAAAGATTTCTTTGGGAGTTTCAATTTTAAAAGATTTACTCAAATTATTTAATGAACCAGGTAATAATAATAAAGAATCTTTAATATTAAAACTAGATTTTTTATAGTTAATTTTAATTTGAATAAATTTATCCTCTCTTAACATAATATCAGATTTTACTCCATTCATATTTAATAAAGGTTTTAATATGAAATTTATATCAAACCCTGATAAATTATGGAAATAAATATCAATATTTTTAAGATTTAATGAAAATAAATCATTCCAATATTTATTCATCATTTCCTCCCAATTATTATAATCAGTTACATAGTAATTTTTAGAAACTGAGCCATCAAAGAAAGCTAATGAGTAAGGTTCGAAATATCTTTTTCCAGTTTTATCTACTTTTGTTAAAGTTTCAATATCTCCTGTGTATATATTCTCAGTAAATGTTTTATCTAATTTAGCTTTACTAATAAATTTAGGTGAATATTCTTTAGTTTGTAAGATTACTTTACCATCTTTAATATAATAAGCTAAATTATTTACAGTTCTTTTGAATAAATTATTTTCTAAATCAATAAAGGTATCTTTCAAAGTATTAATTATTTTATTATCTTTATAAACTTTAATAATTTGAGATTCTTCATTTCTTTCGAATTCAAATTTAATATTTTTAGTTTCATCTAAGACTATTGTTAAATTATCCACTTTATATTGAATATTACCGAAATCAATTGTATTAGTTGATAAAGGATAATTGATATTTCTAATTTTAACTGTTCTTTGTATTCTACCTTTTTTAATTTCAGTAGCTTTTTTAATTACAGTATCTTTAAGATTTGTTTTAGATTTTAATATTTTATATCTTATTACAAATCCTATTATTTGATTATCTTCTTCAGGTAATAAATAATGGCTATAAATATTATTAAGATTATATTTAATAATTTCTTTAAAGCTATTTAAACATAAAGGAGAATTAATTAAAACTTCTGTTTTACTTAAAGTTCTAGCTGATGTATCCGACATTTGAATTAAGAATCTGCAAATTATTCTATCATCAAGATTTAAACTTCTTACTATTTCTAACCAGAATTTATCAATAAATTGTAAATAATCTGATTCTTTAATAAAAGCTTCTTTTTCTAAATTATAAAAGTAATCTTTCATAAATTTACCTCTAGAAGAAGCTTTATCAATTTGTTTATTAATATCTGTAATTTTTTCAGATGTAATTGCTTGATATTTAGTTTCAATTGCTTTATGTTCTAATTCTAATAATTCATTTAATTGTGATTTTAATTTATTAATTTCGTGTAAAAGATCTAATTTAGTTTTTAAATTTTTAGTTTTATCTAATTTAATTTCTAAATTTTTAATTAAGTTTTTTAATTGTAATAATATATTTTTCATATTTATATAAAATATCTTATAAAAGGTATGAAACCTTTATTAAATAATATTTAATCCTTATATTAGAGGAAGGGGAGATTAAAATAATATTAATTGTATAATAAGAAACAGATTCATCTCTTATATCATATGCAATATAATGATAGTAAAGATTACTATGTACTAAAGATTTAAAAAGTACAGAATCATTAAAAAAATCCAATGAAAAGCTAAATTTTTCATTAATATCAAATTCAGCATATTCCGGTTTTGTATTAAATATAATCTCAATTTGTACTTCATTTATTCCAGATAAAACATCAGTTTCTTCAAATAATGTTTCATCTAGAATTTGTTCTAAAACTTAAGGGTTTAAAAAAGCTAAATTATAAGTAAACATTTATAAAATTATTTTTAATAAGTATTAACTTAAGATAGAGGGTATTATACTACATTTTAAGAGACCCATATTATATATTTTATTAATAAATTAAATATATAATAAAAATATATATAATAAGAAATGTTGTTAATATTTTTAAGTTCCAATAGTAATTTATTAAAATTAGAAAAAGTATTTTAATCATGAAACAATTTATGGTTTTATTAATAGGTATTTCTATATTATCTGGTATAAAATATATTAAAGTAAAGAAGAAAAAGCTATTTTAATAGAATATTCTTCTATTTCAAAGTTTATATTTCTAACAGTAAATTTTTGATATTTATTAAATAAATAATTTCTAAATGTATATCTATCTATATCATTTATGATTTTAAACAAAAGAATTTATCGTATGGTTTACCATTTTTTAAAAAATTAATATGTATTTTAATATATTTTATATTAGAAGAATTTAATAACAATTCATTATATACGAGATCTGTTATATCATTAAAATTTATTTTATTAGTTGTAAAAGTTTTAAAGTGTTGTGTCATTATTTGTTTTTGTTTTATTAATAGGTATGAACCTATATTATTCTAAATATTCTATAATTAGTAGAAATAAAATCCCCTCCTGTTATAAAGAGATATACACTTAAAAATCTTCTTGTGCGATTTTTAGAGAATTTAGAAATAATTGACACACAGAGATATAGTGGCAGAATTAAGAAAAATCTAATTTAACTACTACACTACAAAGAAGAGGAAATGCACAATAAGTAAAATAATTCTAATTCTAAACAATAAAATTATTACGAGTAATCAGACTCGAACTGATCACATCTACTTGGAAGGTAGAGGTTATACCAACTTAACTATACTCGCGATTTTTTAGAATTACCTCTCTACTACTGTTATACCAACTTAACTATACTCGTTATAAATTTAATTCTCTAACTCTTTAAAAATTTATTGATTAAATAAGAGATTATTTCTAATTTTAGGGAGGGGAGATAAAATTTAAATTAACTAACTAATTAAAATTTAAATTTAATTAATATTAATTTTGTTTGTTTTTAATTATGAGTATAATAATAAGAAGGCAATCATTAATGAGAATAATCCTGTAGCTTCGGCTAAGGCGAATCCTAAAATTGCGTAACCAAATAATTGTCCTCTTAATTGAGGGTTTCTAGCAGTAGAAGCGATTAATGAAGCAAAGATTTGTCCGATACCTAATCCGGCACCAATTAAACCTGAGCAAGCTAATCCTGCACCGATGAATTTTGCTGCAGCTAACATATGTAGTATAAATATATAATTTAAAGATAGTGTCTGACGTATATTATAATTTAAATAATATTACTCTTTTAAGTAGTATAATAATTATAATTATATATTATATTATAATATATATATTTCGAGTCCTACCAGATTCGAACTGGTATCCTACTAAGTGACAATTAGAAACTCTACCTATTAAGCTAAGGACCCTTTTAATTGTATTTTCAAGAGCAAGGCGACTTGAACACCTAACAATGATTTTGGAGATCACTATATTACCTATTATACTATGCTCTTGAGTTAATTATATAAACTACTAATCTAAATAGTTTATTAATACATATAACATCTATTATTAAGGAAGTAAAGAGATTCGAACTCTTAACCGTTTCATTAAAAGTGAAACACTCTACCTTTTGAGTTATACTACCAACTTACATATTTAACTTAAGGAAGAGAGAAATATGATATTAAACCAAATTAATATTAATAAATATTTTTTTTTTAATTAAAATTTATCAACTAGATATAAATATCAAAATATAAGAATATAACTCATTCTTGAGTTACCCCGATTCGAACGAGGAAATTCTTCGCCAAAGGAAGACGTTTTGCCAATTATACTATAACTCATAAATAAAACATTAATATATTTAATATATTAATTAGTTTATTATTTACTTTAAATATTCTTATATTGTATTAATATGCCTAAAGGTGGACTTGAACCGCCAACGACTTATTACAAGTAAGTAATTTTACCTATTAAACTATTCAGGCTTATATAAATATAATTAAACTTAATTAAACAATAAAAATGCCTCGGAATGGAGTCGAACCACTGTCTTTCGATCTTCAGACGAACGCTTTAACCCTTAAGCAACCGAAGCTTATAATCATTTTATGAAATTTTAATTATTTTGTATGGAGAAAGATAGACTCGAACTATCATTACAGTAGTGCAAGTACAGTTGATTACCAATTATCAGATTCCCCCCTGGATTATTTCAGAATTTAAATTCAAATATATAAATTATAATTCTCTTTTAAAAAGAATAATAAAGTATCAAATTTTAATATGTGTAATATAGATAAATTAGTTTTAATTCAATATCGATAATAATAAATTTGAAGTTCATATTATTAAATAATTATTATTAAATTAATAAGATTATATTTAAGTATTATTTAATATAATATCCCTTCCAATATAATATATGCTATATTAAAATATTAATTAGTCTTTGTAAAACTTTTTTAATTTAGATTTTTTTATTACTTTCTTAATAATAGGAGGGGAGCAAATTACTATTATTCTAATTCTATTAAAAAAAAAAATTAATAAATTATTTATTAAAATTACATTGAATCTACCCAAGCTAAGTAATCTTGAACTGAAACTGCTTCTACAGCTATAGGCATAAATCCATGCCATGTACCACAAATTTCTGAACATTGACCATAGAAAGTACCTGTTCTTTCAGCTAAGATAGAACATTGATTTAATCTACCTGGTGTAGCATCAATTTTTATTCCTAATGATGGTACAGCAAAACTATGTATTACATCTGCACCTGTAACAATTAATCTTATGTGGCAATCTACTGGGATAATCATTTTATTATCCACATCTAATAATCTAAATTGACCTAATTCTAAATCTGATTCAGGGATCATATATGAATCGAATTCAATAGATTGTCCACTTTCTGTTACATAATCACTATATTCATAAGACCAGTACCATTGATGACCTACTACTTTAATTGTTATAGTTGGTGAAGTTACTTCATCTAATAAATATAATAATCTAAAACTAGGAAAGGCAATCACTGTTAAAATTAAAGCTGGTGTTATAGTCCAGATTAATTCTATTAACGTTCCATGGTTCAAATATTTATGAACAATAGGAGATTTATTATAGCTATAGAAGTAAATTATAGAACCTAAAGCCCAGAAAACTCCTACACAAATAACAATTAAATAAAAGAAAATAGAATTATGTAAATCAACAATACCTGTAAAGGCTGGTGAAGCAGAATCTTGGAATCCAAATTGCCAAGGTTGAGGTGCATCATTATATAAAGTATTTAAAAATGATATATTTTTTAACATTGTTTGTATTTAAAAATTTTTAAATCAATCAGTCTTAGTTTTAATTTTACAGTATTATATATATATATATATATAAAATACTAAGTTTAATACCTTATAGATATTAATTTATTCTCTAATTTAAAGAGAATTCTTAGAGAAAATAAATTAATAAGTAAATTTAGGTATACTAAGATTTATCTTAATCAATTCTTTTATTAAAATTTTAATTTTATTATATGTTTTTATAATAAATTATTTTTAATAAAATCGAAGAATAATTTTTGTTCCTTTTAATATAAAAATAAATTAAAATATTATTCTTAATTTATTATATTAATATATGATAACTATTTTATAGTAGTTTAATATAAACAGTAATAAATATAATTATTTAATTTATTTATTACAAGTATCATTATATTGTGTTTGTTAATTTAATTTGGATTAAATTTTGACAACCTAAAACATCAAGTCTATTTTAAAAATTAGTAATGCTAAACTTACGATTTTACAATCAATTCATTTGCATCCTATCTAAGAAATGATCTATTTCTTTATTTATGGATTTTTAATCTCTTTGTGTATTATTACAATATTTGTAGTTAATATTGTTAAATATACGTAATATACATATATATTTATATACTTTCTATCAATATAAGAGAATTATAGTATAAAATTGTAGTATATATATTTTATACCGATTACAAGAAATGATTAAAATTAGGAAAGTAATAATAACCACTCGTGATAGTTAGCAAAGAGAAATCCATTGAGAGTATCTAGGGGATAGATTCGAACTTGATATACTTTCAGTAATTATCTAATATGTTTGTGGCTACCCAACTATGCAAAGTTTTATAATTTGGTTAAGTTAATTGATTAACTTATTTTAAATTTTATTTAATATTACAATTGGTACACTAGAGAAACACAGCCTATTGGTCCTTTCGTACTAGAAGGTCTACCCCTTTTTACTATTTGTCCCTCAAAAGGATAGGGACCATACTGACTCACGTCGTATTAAACCCAACTCATGTAATTTTTTAATCGGCGAACAGCCGAACCCTTCCAAGGTTTTGCCCCTGGAGGATAAATTAAGTCGACATCGAGGTCCCAAACAGCCAGGACAATGTGTACTCTCGCTGGCTATTAGGCTGTTATCCCCAGCGTAACTTTTATCAATTGATCCCTGTCTATTCCATAATATAGCAAAGGGTCACTATGCCCTACTTACGTATCTGTTCGACTATTAAGTCTTTCAGTTAAGCATGCTTACCGTCATTGCACTCTACAGAACCTTTCATGGTTCATTAACCTCCATTTAATGTCTAGCATACCTTATATATGATTTATAAAAATGGATTTTAAAGTTATTATTATTTATAATAATTCACAATATAAAATTATTTGTAAGAATATTTGCCATATAATTAAATAGGAAATATTATCTAATTTTTAATCTATTTGGATGTACTTTGCTACTCTATTAAAGACGACCGCCCCAGTCAAACTGCCAACTAGTCAGCTATTTCCTCTTAAATTTTCTAAATAAGAAGATAAATACCAGTTCCACCTCAGACCTAAGGTTTTCCATAGATGTCTAATCGACTCCCTATTCTCTGTATAACCGAGGTTATAGAACTTTTTATATGGTAACTAGCTACAGTAAAGCTGCATGGGGTCTTCCCGTCCTCTTTGAGGTAACCCGCATCTGCACGGGTAATTCAATTTCACTGAGCAAGTTGTAGAGACAGTGAAGCCATCGTTAAATTATTGATACTGGACCACATTTAATGGCCAATTTATTTTGCTACCTTAGGCAATTGTCTTTAATCTTTCAATTAAAGTTGGACTATATCATCAGAAGATTCATTATCATAAAATTAATCTTTTGCTCAATTATCTAGTCTCTGAGGGCTATCTAACTTAATTTAACCTAATATTCACTTTATTGTAATCTAAATCTAATTAAAGTTTTGTAACTTAATTAATTTATTACTTAATTGGAGAGGTTAAAGTTTAGATATTCCCTGCTGATTGTCCATTGTAATATCTTCAAAATTGTCACTAAATTAAAATAATTTAGTATTTAAAGCTTTAGGAGGTTCCAGCATATCATCGAGTTTAGTGAGGACCCATAGGTTTTCTCAATCCTCATAGTTAAGACCGCTATTAACCAATTTTTTGTAAAGAAACAGTTACCCATTATTATTACTTATGAATATGGCATTGGGCAAATCTCACTACCTATACTATTATTTTCATAATTGCAGATAGTTGTGTTTTTAGTAAACAGTCGGGGCTTCCGATTTTGTGCCACCATATAAATAAATTAATAGGAGTTATTAACTTACTCAAATTCATGGTTCCTCTTCTTGTCGAACTTATGAGGATAATTTGCCGAGTTCCTTAACAACTTTTAGCTCTACGCCTTAGTATACTCTACCTACGAACCTGTGTCGGCTTAGGGTACGGTTGTGCTTAGAAACTATACTTAAATAAAACTTACCTAAATCATTAAATTATTTATTAACCAGCTCTCACTAAATTAATTAAAATAATATAACTTCTTCTAATTTAGGATTTTTGCTTATACAAATATAATATCATATAATTAATAATAATCAAATGACTAATTTGATCTTATTTAAATACAATTTATATTCTTTTTGATATAAAAATATATAAAAATGATAAGACTAAATTAAATTATAGAATCGAAGGTATTCAAAATATCTTTTTCCTGGCCCCAATTAATATAAATTTATACTGTAATATTTAATATATTAAATATTATAATCATATTAATTATGTAATTAATATAATACAAGAACAATTCAATATTAAATCTAATAAATTGTCTTAAATTTTTTAAATTTAATCTTCTATCTTTATAATTACTTATAAAGAAATTCTATGTGTAAAATTTTATTCTCCCTGTGGACTTTCAAAGCTATACTCATCAGTCAAAACGTTGGTTTTGTACCTTAGAGACCGCATTAACATTAGTAGATTTAATCTTTAGCTAATAACCCTTTCGTATTCGGCGAGAAAGTTTAAACTTTCTTTTTACGTTACTCATGTCAGCATTCTCTCTTCAGATTCCTATCTTATAAACAATGTAACACTGTCAATTTTAGGTTTGTATTCCTTTCCTAGAGGAATATTTTCTTTGAATTATCTGAATGTTCTACTACCTAGATTCTTAATATAGTTCAATAATTTTCTATATTAAGAATTAACACGATATCGGTTGATTATTTTAGACCCGTTAAATCTTCGGAGCAACAATCTAAGGGTTGATACGTTGATACACGTTCATTATAAGTAGCGACTACCAGGCTCACTTTTCAACTGCATTCAATTTGTCACTTCCTTTATTTCACTTAATAATCATTCGGGACCTTAATCAGTGTTCACGGCTGTTTCCGTCTTGACTATCCAACTTATCATGAATAGTCTGAATATCTACCATCTATTTATGTAATTCCGAGATTTATTTCCATTGGTAAGATTTTTAAGTCCCCGCAAATTAAACTCCTATTAAAATTAATTAATATTTGTATGGAATTACCGTGCTGTACCTCCATAAATATTGTGTAGATGTCATACTAAAATATGTTTCGTAGAAAACCAGCTATCACCAGGTCAGATTGGCATTTCACCGCTTTCCAAAAATCTTCGGAGAATAATGCAACATTCACCCGTTCGATCCTTTATTAATCTGTTCTTGGAAAGATCACCTGGCTTCGGGTCTAATAGCAGTAACTTAACCCATATTCCTATTTTTAAGTTTAAATATAGTCGCTTTCGCTTAGGCTTTAAACCTTGCTACTGCTATTAACTTGCTGACCCATTATGCAAAAGGTACGCCATTGTCACGTTCCAAATTTAATTTTGTGACTTTGACTGCTTATAGAGTTACTAATTCATGGTCTATTTCACTGCGTGTTATTTACATTCGTTCGAACTATATTCGATCAGAACTAATACAATTGCATCTTTATTTCTATTTTTACATATTATATTAGTCTACACTCTTTTCAACTTTTCCCTCACGGTACTTTTCACTATCGCTAAATTTATAATACTTAGCCTTAGAGGATGGTTCCCCTATATTCCGACAAGTTTACTCCCATCGTACTTAAATAATAAAATCTAACATATAAAATACAGGTCTCATTATAAATTCACCTTCTTAGTTGTAATCATAATTACTATGTAAAATTTGTATTAAATACAAATTTTCATATCTATCTATAATCATCAAGCATTTAATTATTAAAAAATAATAAATATTTCATTATCAGTTATAATAATTTAAATTCTGTAAAATACATTATTAGTTTCATTCCTTCATTAAATTTGAATTAAATTTATTAAACTAATACATATTTTAACTTAAATTTAATTGTAATTATACAAGCTATAAATTCAAATCATTTATTAAGTTTACTTTAATGTTATAGCGATAATTTTTTATTATTGGTTAGATTTTGGCTAATCCGATTTCACTCACCATTACTTTCGGAGTCTCGGTTGATTTCCTTTCCTTTCCTTAATGAAATGTTTTACTTCAGGAAGTAAAAATAAAAAGGTTTCCCTTAGGATTGTCTCATCTCATAATTTTCTTATATGAATAAATTGTATTAATTCATATAAAGCAATATGTAGACTTTTGGCTATGGAGCCTCCTTTTATAAAAATTTGCTAGTAATCCTTAATAACCCCTTTAAAATACTCATTAATTATTTGATGTTGTACAATATTGTCATCGATACTTTTATCTTTTTTTAATTAAAATATTTTAATTCTTAATAAGCTACCATGATGTCAATTAAACTAAAATCATCGATGATTCTACTGAATACGGTATCTCAATTGGCATCGCTTACACTATTACTGCATATTCTAAGTTCATAATGATTCAATTTAATAGTTACTGGAGTATAAACTTAAGTATACTTAAACAGATCCAGCTGTAATGGAAAATAATTAGCAAATTATTTAGTAGGTAAATATTTAGGACAAATGGTATTAGAAAGAGAATATACAAATTTATCTCTCTAGCACCTAAAGTTTATGGTGGAGTAATTAATGAGAATAAATAAATAATTAAAATTAAAGGAATAGTAATAAATCCCTTTTACTAAAATAAAACATTATTAACTGAAAATAAATCATTAGAATTACAATAAAGTCAATGGTTTAGATTTATAGATAAAGGTTCAATTTCTATAAAATCTCAATTATATTACCCTAGTACCTACAGCTAATAACAGAACATTAGTTTATAAAAATGGAAATTAATAGGAAAAACCTGTTATTTTAAATGAAATTAATAAATACACCCTCTTATAAAATGAGAAAGTAATTAAAATATAATTCAGAATTAATATGAGTATATTATTCAAGAGATAGTTTAGTAGACTAATTTTTTTTTTTGAAAAAGTAATTAAACTTTTAGTAGATTAAAAAGTTTAATGATAATCTCTCACTACTATTTAAAGTAAATTACAAGTAAAGAGATTCGAACTCTTAAGTGCTATAAGCATAAATGCCTAAGATTTACCCGGTTACCTTAGATTACGGCATACTTGTATATAAATTTTTGACTTTAAAATAATTACAGAAAATTACAATTGTAAATACTTTTTTAATACTTCTGTTATTAATATAGGGAGTAGAGTAATCGAAACTCTGTCTGTAAAGTGTAAATTTACTGCTATACCACTCAGCTAACCCCCTAACATTTATACAATTATATTAATATTTTTATAGTTATTAATGTAATAAATTAATACTTTAAATTTAACTTTAAATTAATAATAATATATACTTCTCAGAATTTAAATAAAATTGGAGGGGGTTATATACTTTTCGTTTTATTTTTCAGCAGCACCTTCCAGTACGGCTACCTTGCTATGACTTTTGAGATGTTACTCAATTTAATTCGTTGGGTTCAGTTTTTTCTTAGCAATCACGTTTATAAATTTAGAGTAGATCAGAGTATATATGTTACTATTGAGTAATAATATCTTCAAATAGCTAATAAGCATGTACTATTTATCCAATTAAGGAAAATCTAATCTTAAACTAATAATTATATAATAATTTATATTTTATATTAAATAGATTGAAAATAAGAAAATAAGAACAATGCACAACTTCCTTAAAATCAAGCTCCTTCCCAGCGACAGACGGTTAGTTCATCCTGAATGCTTAATTCACCGTTGCGTAATGATCAACGATTACTCGAAATTCCTTTTTCATGCCACCGAGTTTCAGATGACAATTCAACTAATTTAATAGTTAACTTTCTTTAATGATTAGCTCCTCCTTACTCCTTATATTTATTTCTAAAACTTTAGGTACAGAATCGCATCACTTTGTAAAAGTTTTTGTGGCACGTCTATAGCCCAGTTCATGAGGGCCATAATGACTTGTCTTAGCCCCAACTAGCATCTTATCAACACTATTATGTATTATGTTTAAATTAATACTAGGGATTTCGTCCGTTTACGGATTTAACCAAACTTCTCACGACACGGACTGACGACAGCCATGCAACACCTGTAATCTTACAATAATTTACTTTTTTATAAAGATATGGTAAATTGTGTTTTCCATATTTTATTTATATAAGAAAACATTAATAAGAATATACAAGAACTGGTAAGATTTTACGCGGATTATCGTATTAAATAACATGCTTCACTTCGTTTGCTTCAAGACCGACTAATTTTTTTGTTTTCAACTTTGCAGTCTTACTAACAAGGCGGAATGGTCATCGTGTTAACCTCGTTACTAATATTATAATAATTAATATTATTATATTTTAATTTTTTAATAACTACCATTCATCGTTAACTGAGAGAGATAATTAGGTATCTAATCTAAGTTTCTTATTCTCCCCTTCGTTTCTGAGCGTCAATCTTAAGTAGATAAATAGCTTTAACCTTTAGTACTCCACATTATTATAAGTTGTCAGTCCCAATTAATTATGTTGTTTAGCTTACCCTCTTTTAGATTCTAGCTTTAATTAAAATATAATTTTTGTTTAGCTATAAGAATTTATTATTTATTTTTGTATAATAATCTAATTATATTAATTTAAAGCCGCCTACACACCCTTTACGCCTGATTATGACGATTAACGTTTGCGTCTAAGGTCTTACCGAGTCTTCTGGCACCAAATTTAGACGACACTAATAGTAAGATAATATCATTATTTTCTCTTACTTTATCTTAATATTTAAATTAAGATTTCAGTTAGCTAGTTCACTCTTGCGAGCATTGACTAATATTCTGGACTGCTGGTAATTTTATATTACTTGGGGTATTTTCACTCCCAATGTGGCCATATGTTCTGTAAAACTTGGCTTTTGATCGTAGACTTGGTAGGCCTTTACCACTACCAACTATCATAATCAAAGTAAATAGAATCCTAAAGCAGAAAAATTCCTTTTAAAGTAAAAATAGCTAATTTTACCTTAATCATTTATTCCTAATACCTCATTTAAAATTATTAATATGCTTAATTAGTCAAATAATAAATAATTATAAAAATAATAATATTAGTAATAACTATATTAATTTATTTAATGTAAAATTAATATAATACGAAAATACTTATAAATTTTGTAAGACTATTCTTTATTTTCTTTTCTGATTAATTATCTCCTATCTATGCAGACTTATAAGGTATCTTATTTACTATACTCACCTCTACACCTTATTTCTTAGAGTAAAAATAAATTTTTTACTATCAGAAACAATGATTTGCATGTCTTAAAACTACTGAATAACGTTCAATCGGAACCAAAATTAAATTCTTACTAAAATTTGAACAATTAAATATTAATTGTCTTATTATAAATGTTTTTCACAATATTTTATATCTCTTTTAAAATTGAATATGAATAATTAAAATTTTTATTTAGTTAGATTTAATCACATTATTTATATTACGGGCACTGTCGGATTTGAACCGACGACTCTTTCGGAGTACTCGTTTTCAAGACGAGCGCCATAAACCAGACTCGACCAAGTACCCTTCCTATTTAGTGTATTAAATTTATTGTGTGTTGTTGTTTTTTGGGGTTTAATTTTAAGACCGAAGGGAATTGAACCCTTATAATATCCATTATGAGCGAACTGCATTAACCAATTATGCTACAGTCTTTAAAAATTAATATATTATACATTCTAGGGTATGTTAAATACTCTGTAGATATTTTCTTATCATTTTTAATGAATTACTGAAGAGTTTAGGAATCGAACCTAATGTGGTCTGAGACCAATTCTTTTACAGAGAACCACCATTACCAATCGGATCACCTCTCCTTCAAATTAAAATAATTATATAAACTTCTTTTAAGTTAGGTTTATAATATTAGAATTTATTTTTTAGATGAATAATTTTTATTTATTAAGTTTCTTATTAAAAAAAAAGGAGGGGGGATTAACAATAATATAAAATTAATAAATTATTCGTGAGTATTAGTTAAAGAAATAGCTCCTGAACCTATTTCTAATACGAACCCTATAGTTAAAACAATGAAAAATAATAAACCTATTACAAACCCATAAGTACTTACTTGATACAAAGTAACAGCTAAAGGGAATAATAATAAAATTTCTAAATCAAAAACTAAGAATAACATAGCCACAATATAGAAATGAATTTGGAAAGTAGATCTAGTTTGTCCTTCAATAGCTAAGAAACCACACTCATAAGCAGAGGCTTTAGCTTCATAAGAATTTTTAGGCGCTAAAAAAAGATTTAAAGCTAATAAAGCCACAGCTAAACCTGGTACAAGTACAAATAATGTCATTATATTATTCATGATATATTATATTTATCAAATAGTAATATTGATAGTAACTGAACACTATTTAAAATTATTGTAGGTTTAATTAAGAATAATAATATACCTAATGTTAAACTAGATATTAAGAAACTATGGAAATTATTTAATACTAATTCATTACTTTCTGTAATATTTGGTTTAGCTGTTGTTTCTTCTGTATGTAATACTCTTATTATTTTTATATAATAAGAGGCACTTATTACACTGGTTAATATAGCCACAATAGCCATTAAATAATATTGACTATCAATAGCAGAATATAATACATAATATTTAGAAAAGAAACCTATTAAAGGTGGAACCCCAGCCATTGAGAATAAACAAATAGTGAAACTTAAACTTAAAATAGGGTTATGGAAGAATTGCCCTTTTAATTGAGATATAAAATTAATATCTGAATTAATTAAGTTATTATTAATTAAATTATTTTTATTAATAACATAACCAAATGCTAATAAGATTAAGAATACATTTAAATTTGTTAAACTATATTGAATTATATAGAAATATAAAGCTTCTATTGAACTTGATGAATTTATAGCTAAAGCAATTAAAATAAATCCAACATGAGAAATAGTACTATAAGCTAATAATCTTTTTATTCTAATTTGTGATAATCCAACCACTGTTCCTATAATTAAAGAGAATAAAGCACTTAATAATAATAAATGTTTAATTTCTACTATTTTATAATTAGCAAAATTTAAGAAAGATACTGGCAATAAGTTAATATTTTCTAATGCTAATACAGAAGTTGATAAATTTAACCCGTTTATTATTTCAAATAATAAGAATATTATAGCTATTTTAGGCATTATAGTCAACCAAATAGTAACTATAGTAGGACTATTATCATAAACATCAGGAGCCCAATTATGTAATGGTGCTGCTGCTATTTTAAATAATAAACCTAAGAAAATAAATATAATTCCTAATGTTATACCTAATGAAACGGGCTCATGAAATGTACAAGCATGTAAAACAGAACTTAAACCATATAAAGATTCAAAATTAGTAATTCCTGAATATGAGTAAATTAAAGCTACTCCTAATAGTATCACACAAGATGATAATCCACCTAATAAGAAATATTTTAATCCTGCTGCAGTAGCTGATTCAGAATCTCTATATAAAGTTGCTAAGATATATACTCCAAAAGATTGTAGTTCTAAACTTAAATACATTGAGATAAAATCTGAGGATGATAATAATAATGAAGATCCTAAACTACTAAATATAACTATTAAAGAATATTCAGTAGCTGGATTATTTACATAAGATAATTTCTCTAATTCTAAATTAAATTTAGAATTATTTTTGTAACTATTTTTCAATAGATGTTTATTAAATATAGGCCAAGCTGTTAATATTATAGCTCCTATAATATAAATAAAGATATCTATTAATTGTGATGTGATAGTTACATGGAATAAACCACTATATATACCTAAACCTGATTCAATTGATTGAATATATAAGGTATTGAAAGATAAACCTGCGGCATAAATAAATATAATAGCAGTTAATCTAATAAATAAATTAGGAGACAAATTCATTCTAATAGAAGGAATGGCAATAGCCACAATTAATATTAATAAACTAATAAAAATCATTAAACCTTAAATACCCTTATATATATATATATATTTATTTCTTTTAATTTAATAAATTTATTTTATATAATTATACTTTTATAATTATGTATAACATTAATATAATAAAATATTATATATTATTACTGAATATTTATTACATATAATAAAGAAATTAAACAAATTGGAGGGGATTTTAAATCTTAAATCTATGTAAGATTTTAATAATTTTTCTACTACAATTCTCAGGTTTTCTGAATTAGTCACTAAATTAATGTTATAATGATATTCTTAAATTCTTTTTATTATTATAATATTAGAATCTAGATTTTCTGGAGATAAAGATAGTAGCTACCATTGCTAATAATAATAATATACTACAGATTAATAATAAAGCTGCACCATATGTATATAAGTTATGTCCTATAGCTTCAATATGTAAGAAGTTAGTAATAGTAATATCAGCAATAGAAGGGTTAAATGTAGTTAATACATTAACTAAGGATGAATTATTAACTGTTAAGAATAAACTATTAATCATATTAGTTAAATCAAAGAACATAGATATAATAGATACATTATTAATTTGAAAAGGTAATATAGCGAAGATTGTATAAATAAATAAAGAACCTATAGCTAATGCTAATGGGAAATTTTGTGTATATTGAGATCCTGTTTCTAAAATATCTGTTAATTTTATATTAATCATCATTATTACAAATAAGAATAATACAGTAATAGCTCCAACATATAATAATATATAAGATATCCCAATAAACTCCACACCTAATAAAATTAAATACCCAGCAATATTAAAGAAAACTGAAATTAAAAATATAACAGCTAATACAGGATTAGTAGAAGTTATAACTAATAAACTAGATAGAATAGCACCAAAAGCTAAAATGTTTAATAATAAATTTTTCATGTGTAAAAATACAAATTTTATGCCTACGTTTTACCGTACGTAATATTTACATATTACAATTAAAGGCTTAAACCCTTAAATATTAATAGTCTATATTAATACTTAAGTAGGGGTTTCCTAGAATTTGTGACCTAATTTATTTTGTTTGTTTGTTTAGAATAAAACAAAACAAAACAAAACAAAATAAAGGCAGAGTTCCTTTTGAACAAAAATCAATACAAACGCAAATATATGTAGTATAAATTAAAATTTTCATAATTCATATATCATGTACCTATAAATATAAGTGTATATAATATAAGTATTTAATCGCTATTAATAGCGAATAAGGTGAAAAGGGTTTAATAAGGAAATTTAACTGTTCTAAATATAATAAAGTGAATAAATATTGAATAAAGTTTTTAATTTATAATATAACCATATAAATTACAAGAGTTAACTAAATTAGTTATATCTTTATTTTAAAAAATTATTTAAATACAATCCTGTTGATACAGATATACTAAATGAACCTCTTCTATTTTTATTTGAAAATCTGGCAGTTTCAACCAATATTGCTTTTTTTCTAGCTAAACTTCCTATTTTTTCAGTTTTAACTGTTTTTCTTGGCACTATTTTTTGTGTTGGAAATCTTCCAGCAAATTTAATTGTTAATCCAGTTAAATATCCAGGTATAACAGAGAATCTGTTTCTTTGAGTATTTGCAGTAGGTTTAGTAATTAATGCAGATTTATAAATTTTACCTAATAATCTTCTAATTTTAACATTTTCAGATAAATAAGATAATAAATTAACAATAATATTAGGATCATAGAAAGGATAATGTAATTTAATTAATTCTAATTGAACAGATTTATTAAAAATTTTACTTAATAATTGAGATAATACTTTTAATTTATGATTATAAATATTTAAGAATATAGAATTATTTTGTAATTTATTAATATTAAATTTATCTTCAGAATAGTTAATAGGTTTATTAGATTTAATAAATGCCTGATTAAATAATCTGTTAATTCTTTTTTGAGCTTGAATATCTGACATTTTTAATGATTCATTTCTTTTTATTATTATATCAATTATTTTTTTAATTTGTTTTGATGGCATAATAATTTGTTTTATTACTTCTTTTTGATCATTAAAATTTAATTTATTAAATAATTTAATAATTTTTTGTTTAGAATTAAAATATGTTGTTTTAAATAAATTTGTAATTTCTTTTTTAGTTTTA
>JBBPJN010000041.1:0-36206 GCA_038088755.1 Boletus aff. separans
ACCCGCGTATGGATGATTGAACCCGCGATTTCTGCGGCCCGCTCCGCCTCCACCTCCTGTCCCATTTCGCCGCGAGAACCGATCTCGGTCTCGGTCGCGTTCTCGATCGCGCTCTCGGTCGCGAGCACGTTCCTTCTCGCGCGGACGTGGTCGATCCCTCTCTTGCGGTGAACGCGGCCGAGTACGCGAATCTTCGTCGACGTCCATCTTTGTGTTGCTCTTGGCACGAGTCTCGGATGGCGAGACGCGAGGCGAATGAGATGCCTCATGCTTGACCGAGCCACGGGCTCTCGATGGGGGAAGCGACACACTCGACTGAGCTGGCGATATCTTGGCATCAGAAAGCCGTGGTTTCTTGTGTGCTCTAGGCCCTGTCGGAGGGGGCTTGGATAATCCATTGGCGACTGGCAAATGCGGCGGCGGATGGTATAAGTCACGAGACGGTGGGTGGTGTATTTGCGAATTGATTTGCTTCTGCCGCAGAGAAGTTTGGAAACTCTGATGCGACTTATCTAGTTCAGTCCTGCGATCCGAAAAGATAAATATATGCGATAACTAGGGTCGTACCAACAACTCACGAGAGGGAGGTGATGACTTGATGGGACTCTGACAAAAGCGAGAGGTTAACACGGGCGTACATTAATACCGGGAATGATCACCTCGGAGTGCACTTTCTAGTCTATCCACCACACGTCGGAGTCCTCGAACTTCCTCTTTCAATTTCCCGGTTTCACCATGTTTCAGCAAGTCGTACAGCTCATCATTTTCTCCTTGGAGCAAGCGTACGCGCTGAGTCAACGCGGCATTTACCGTGCTTGAGGATGAAGAACCAGTGAGTCCACCACCGGAAGCTGCCTTGTTGACGTGCGGCAATAATATAGAAACCAATGTGGGGGGTAACGTAATGGGATCCGACGTGGACGGTTGGGGTTGTACGGCCAGAAACTGGCGAAGTGTTGAAATTTCACTCTAAAGGGGTCAGGAAAGGGATCAACAGACGGCCCAAGAAGGAACAGGCGCTCTCGAGAGGCGATTGGTCTCACCGTGAGCTCCGCAACCTGTGCATCTCGTTTTCTAAGAGCAGCCTCGAGCTCTATCTCTCTTGATGTCGGCAAGTCCATGACCAAGCAGACAGGAAAATGGTACGGTCGAACCTGGACGGAGAACAGCCGCTGTGTGGTTGGTGGCAAGACCAAACGCGCCTCTTCCCACTTTGAGCGCATGCCGTAAATGGCAGTGGCTGTGAACTCACCTCGAGCCCAGAAGTTATCAAACGAACACCCCTCCACCGTTGCGGTCGTTGAGCATTTTGGCTTTGAATTGTGCCTGTTTCTCTTGTCTTTTCCAAGCACTCTCAGGTGTGATTTCTCTTTTATGATACCCTGATGTGAGGGATTTACCTCGTGGGTTAGCTTTTTCTCGGATGGCGTGCCTAGTCCCTCACTAACGACACAGGAAACACGTTCCACCCCCGCTTAACCAGCTGCTTATCAGCCAGCCCTAGTCGGCTTGTTGGTTTATGTGAGCGGGGTCCGGTGACATCATCTCACGTGTTCCCGATCAGCACCAGCGATCGGAGGTCCAACACAGTTTGCTGTTTCAGTCGAGGTGAAAAATGCTCAGCATTTCGTTGATAATATTCCCTTTCCTTCCCTTTCATCATGTCCAAGAGAGCTCGCAGCCCCACACCAGCTACCGTGTCAAAAAGGGGAAGGAATGCTCGTCTGTTCACCCCCAGAAAGATTGCCACCGCAGAGGCTGCAGCGGCGGTGCAAGCCAACCCTCCTTTCTTAAGGTTGCTCGCAGAAATGCGCAACGCGATCCAAAACCCAAAACCCGGAAAATCGATAGTCTATTGGATGCGAATGGGTGATTTGCGCAGTAAGCTGGTTTCCCATTGGGTGTCGTCGTTGAAACACCTGATCACCGGCAGTCATGGACAACAGAGCGCTTGCAGCAGCGTCCAAGCAAGCTGTCCAAGACAAGATACCGCTCATAGTACTCTTCTTGCTTAGTCCCCAGGACTATCTTGCTCATGATAGGAGCAACCGGAGAATTGACTTTGTGCTTCGCAATTTGTCGGAGATCAAGGTAACGATTTGACTCCAGACCACTACAGCTTCAACCTCACTTATGGCTTGTAGGAGTCGCTTGGCAAACTTGACATCCCTCTGCTCACGGTGTCGCACACTCCTCGCCATACAGTTCCTTCAAAAGTCATTTCACTTCTCGAATCTTTTCAATGCACCAGGTTGTTTGCCAATATGGAGTATGAAATAGATGAGATCAGGCGCGACTTGAAAGTCCTTACTCTATCGAAGGAGAAGGGTATTCGGCCACTTTACTTCCATGACAGGTGTATCATCGAACCCGGCGTTATTAAAACAAAAGACGGAAGGGCTCACGCGGTATGTGTGTACCTATCATGCCTTGTTGACATATTTACCTTGTATTCTGCAGGTTTACTCTCCTTACCAAAGAATCTGGATTGCTACCCTCAACGACAAGAATAGTACTTACCTCGAAGAGTCCCCTTTTCCTGAGGCGAACCCGAGTTCTGTCCGCCAAGACCCGACTTTCGGCCCACTGTTCGACACGCCAGTACCTCACTCCGTAGAAGGGTTTGAACTAGACCCTGCCGACAGAGGAACAATGGTCAAGGTTTGGCCAGCAGGATCGGCTGCTGCTCGAGAGGTTGGATTTCACTCGTGCCTCCCCACCAAAGCTGACTCCCATCTGTGACTTCCAGATACTTTCACGTTTTCTCAAAACAAAGGCAAGGATGTCACAGCTAGGTACTGCAGACCCGTTGGCGGATGGCGCCGAAAGATCCGATAAAAATAGTCGCATCTTGATGTATGCAGAAAAAAGAGACCGGGGAGACCAAGATACAACTTCCAGACTCAGCCCTTATCTATCGGCGGGTGTCATATCTCCACGGGAATGTATCCGTGGGACGATGGCTCTAGCTGGACTGAAGAAGGTGGACGCTGGGCGGACTACAGGAATCGGTCGCTGGGTGCAGGAGCTTGGTGCGTGCGATTTCACAATGTTGAAAGGCTTACCATTATGCATATATGCTTCAGCCTGGCGAGACTTTTACACGAACGTACTAGCCAACTTTCCTCGAGTGTCGATGGGGCGACCATTCCAGGAGAAGCTGGCGAATATAAAGTGGGAAGTCGATGAAGAACATCTCGCTGCATGGAAGCAAGGAAAGACTGGAATTCCCATCGTCGACGCGGCCATGCGGCAATTGAACACGATGGGTAACTTTCCTAGGGTCTTGACGCTTGTCAATGTGTCTAACATATTTTTGAGGGTGGATGCATAATCGGATGAGAATGATTGCTGCGATGTTCCTGACCAAGGATCTGCTGCTGGACTGGCGCTTGGGAGAACAGGTAAGACTTCCCTTCCCGTCCTCTTCCACCACGCACGATATACTGACCTCGTGTAAAGTACTTCATGGAACAACTCATTGACGGTGACCTAGCTAGCAATAATGGTGGATGGCAGTGGAGTGCATCTACAGGAGTTGACCCTGCACCTTATTTCCGCGTCTTTAACCCATACATACAGAGCGCAAAGGCAGATCCGACAGGTGATTACATTCGGACGTATGTCCCAGAGCTAAAGAATCTGCGAGGGCAAGGTAGGTGATTTTTCCTATCCACGAAAACACCTTGACTCACCTAACGAAACAGAACTTCACAATCCCCCCGCAAACGTCGCGGATAAGTTGGGATATCCTCGCCCCATTGTTGTACACGCGGAGGTCAGGGAGAGGGCAATTAGAAGGTATCAGAATCCGGGTCGAGAGTGAACGTACAACTACCTGGACTCGAAAGGTCCAAGAACTTCCAAAATTGTTCGTCCCCTGATGAAATGAAATGCCAATCCGATGTCCGTGAATAGCCATTGAGCCCCTTTGCCGTTGAGCCCCTCTTTCTCCTTCTACCGCCCTATCTTTGTCTGTCAGTACTCTTGTAAGTGCATACGTGTATTTCTCTTCCTTTCTGTATCCATCACGAGGTGCGACTGACGAGTGTGGGATAATCGTTCTTTGTTCGGTGTCTTTTTAGCGCCTTCGTCCAAGTAAGTTTGCATGCTTCCCGGTACACTGTTTCGCATCCAGTTCGAAAATATCTCATGCTTTGTAGTGAATCATCCAGCTGAGGTTCGTGTGCTTGGAGAGATTGAAGACAATCTATCCGGATTACACGCTAGTTATACATTGCTGCGCCGTGATTTTCAGTTTGTGGGACTCTACATGGAGCCCTTGCAGTCGCGCTCGATTTATCCTAGGTCCTTTTCTTCCTGTCTGAGCGCCCACTATTGGTCAGTTAGTCGAACAAATCGGGTTTTCGTGTGCGACCACTTGCGCTTCCTAGCCGGCGTTCATTCACTTCCCGTCCCAACTCGATACTGTCGCGACGTCCTTGTTGACATGCTGCGCTTGCATACAATCTGTACATTTCCTTTTTATCTACTCTTTCGCCAGATCGTGCGCCAAAGGCAGAATGTAATTCTCGCCTACCTCGCCGCTCGTCGCGCGCCCGAGGAGTTTCTTGCCGAGTATCGTCGCCGGAATAGCGCTTCTCGTTGTGCATGTCGTGCTCGCCAAAGCAAGGTCGACGCGGAGCGTCAGCGGGCTGTGGACTGTTGCCCGTATGCGCCATTGGCGTGATGTCGTGCGGGCTAGTGATGCAGAGCCTCAAGTCGTCTTTCCAGAGAGGCGGAGTTTCGCTGACGAGAGGGGTAAACTTTAGTAAGTAGGACGAGCGCATGCTGCTACTATGTTGAGGACCGTAAGTTTCCAAAATAGGCATCGTGGATGGTGTTCCGCTCGCTTGTACCTTGACTGCGATCTGCGAGCAGGGGCTGGTCCAAGTCAAGTTACTCCACGATCATGGACGCAAAGATCAACTCTCTAGCATCGCGAGTGGTCGAATCAAACCGTGCGCGACAGGAGACAGATGACGACGACGACGCCGTCTTCGCAGAACTGGAGGCAGAGATCGAGAACGCCGATTCGGCTGCGTTCAGAGAGCATGGACTGGAACAGCTCAGACTTCAGTGTGTACAGTATTCGATCCTCAGGGTCCAGTACCAAAATTAACAAATATTAACAAGGGCTGACAAGCTGAAAGAGATGCACCAGAACGCGTATGGCTCTTACACCGAGATCAACAACGAGAAGGAGGTCATTCGCATAAGTGCGTGAGTGGCGTCTCCGAAAAGAAAAGAGGTCCTTGTCATGAAGACCTGATGCACCGTCAGCAACGAGCCCCGCTGCATAATACACTTTTACCACAGTAACTTCCGAAGATGTGAAATCATGGACAAGCACCTCGCCGTAAGAAACAAGTCAAGGTTTTCCTTGTACCCATTGACAGTACTCCTAGTAGAGATTGGCACCAAAATACTTTGCTACGCGGTTTATTCGTGTGTTTGTGGAAAACGTACCATGGTTGGTCGAACGACTGTCCATCCGGGTCCTTCCGTGCGTGATGTGCTTCGTGGATGGCGTCTCGAAGGACCGGTGAGTTTCGCTTCGTCACTCTGTTCATTTGATTCTCACAATCGTTGTGTTATTCCAGCCTCACGGGATTCGAAGAGCTTGGGAACAGCGACGTGTTCGAAACTGCTGTTCTTGAACTCAGGCTTTCACAAAGTGGTGAGTCCGTTCTGCTAGCTGTAGGTTTCATACTGCTCTTATTGAAATACCTCCCGAAATAGGCGTTCTGCAAAAGGCCGAGAGCTCGTTCAATCTCACGTATTCTGTCGGTCAACGTGGGTCAGCCAGGGATAGCCTTGGAAAGGGAAATGAGGAAGACGAGGACTTTGACCTGGATGATTGATTCATCATGACTCTTTCTTAAGTACCCGATGGATGTTGATGAGGACCACGATCTGCTGTACCAAGGACGAGGACTCACAGACTTATCACCGTGTTGTAGTGACTTCCTAATCGAGCGAGTTGTATTGAAGAGGAGATCTCATACATGTGTATCGTTTTTTTCAATCCACCACCATGAAGCTCATTGGAAAGTATATCGACAAGAGCGGTACAGTAAGTTTGCCATTCTGTGACCAGCCGCATGGCTCACCAAGACAGGGCCATGTCACTCTTCGTCCCGAAGATGATGAAGATATGTGGCATCTGTATAACCTCATACAACAAGATGATTTAGTCAGAGCTCCTGCTATTCGGTACGAAGACATTCTGAATTTTATTGTTGTGAGATGCGAATGACAAATGCAGACGAGTGCAGAACGTATCAGCAACTGGTTCTACTGAATCTCACCGGATCAGACTCAACCTCACACTGCAAGTCTCCAGAGTGGAGTATTCTTCCTCCGGTGCCCAATCATCTACTACGGATCAAGCAGTTCCGGGTAGCCCGTCATCCTCTGCTCCACCACCAACTACCGCTGCACTCCATATATCTGGCCGAGTGACATCCGAAAACGAACACGTCAGGATGGGAGCGTTCCACACCCTTGACATCGAACCAAATCGTGACGTCCGGATTGAAAAGATAGAGGGATGGGATAGCATAGCTCTCTCCCGCGTCGAAGAGTCTTGTGCACCTGGACGTGGTGCGGAGGTTGGCGCGGTTGTCTGCGGTGAAGGAACTGCTGCGTTTTGCCTGTTGTCTCAACATCTTACAGTCATAACACATCGACTCTCCGTGCCCATACCGCGCAAGGCTTCTGCACCGGGAACATCGCAGCATGAGAAAGCGATGGCAAAATTCTACACAATGGTCTACGATGCGTTCGTGCGCCACATTCCTTTCGCCAATCCGAATTTGCGCGCCATCGTCTTTGCCAGCCCTGGCTGGATTAGGGACACCGTCTATGCAACGATGATAAATGAGGCTGGCAGGCGAAACGACAAGTTATTGGCGAAGTCGCTGCGAGAGAAGGGTCTCAAGGTTCATATCAGCAGTGCGCATGTCCACAGCTTGGTAGAGGTCTTGAAGAGTCCTGAGGTATACTTCAGTCCCAATCGCAGTCCATTAACTCACATGCATATGTTGTAGATTGTGGCGCAGTTGAAGGAGACGAAGTTTGCCCGTGAGAGTATTGTCCTAGATAGGTAAATTCCTCCTTTTGCGATTGAATGGGATTTCTCAAAGGCTACAGGTTCTTTAAAATGCTCGCATCAGACGAGATGCGTGCATGGTATGGGCCTGAGCATGTTTGTCTAGCTGCAGATCGAGGGGCGGTCGGTACGCTCCTGATTTCTGATGGACTTTTCCGGTAACGGTCCGTTGTTTTCTTCCAGAGGAGCCGAAATAAAGAAGTTTTTGCAGTGCGAGTGATCCAAAGACCAGGAGGCGGTACGTGTCACTGGTTGAAAGCGTACAGCAGAAAGGGGCGGAGGTGGTAATCTTCTCCAGTATGCATGAGTCCGGTCAACGTGTGTACAGTGCTGGTGCAACTGGAAAAGTGTCTAACCTTTCTGCAGAGCTAAATCAACTAACGGGAGTCGCTGCAATCCTAACGTTCCCCCTTGACATCGAGGTTGTTGAAGCAGAAGAAAAGGAGGCAGCTGAAGAAGCCGAGCGAGAGAGGTTAGAGAAAGAGGAGGCGGTCGAGTAACGACCTCGTCGATGTCGGAATCATATCGTGTGCACCTGAATCACCATTGATTTATGGGTCTCTTTGAGTTATCTTGACAAACGTCTTTCGTAGGCTTCCCAGCCTGCAGCCCGGTATCTCTGCGCTTGCCTTTGAACCTCCCCTGCGTCTATGTCGCGACCAGTGCCAAAAATTCCCCTGCCTACAATGATTACATCGCACCCACAGCCTGTCACCACTTCAGCAGGCCTCCGATACTGCTGTCCCATAGCATCACCCTGGACATCTAATCCAACACCAGGGGAGAGGATCAGGAAGTCCTCGTCGCCGACACTGTCAGTGTCACGCGCCCCGATGCCTTCCATTCGGTGCTGTGCAATGAATCCGATAACAAAATCCCGTCGAGCCCGCGCCATCCGAACTGCATCTTCCGTGTATGCGCCAGTCGTGAGGGCGCCTTTTGAGCTCATCTCTGCAAGCAAAATCAATCCTCTCTCGAGGGGCAGACCGACTGAGGCAAGACCGGTGATAATGGAGGGACCTGGTACGGCGTGCGCGTTGGTTATGTGTGCCCAACTTGCGATCTTGTAAACTCCACTAGAGTATTGGAGTGCGACAGTATTGCCTCGAGCGAAGCTTAGCATAGAGGAATGAGCAGCGATTCTAGGTGGCCACACCTATGTCGGCGAACTTGCGATCCTCGAAAATCAGGAACTCGTGCTTGCTGCTAAGTGCCTGCAAATCCTCGATGACGGCTGGGTCGTAGTCCTCCAGGATGTCAATGTGTGTCTTATCGTCAGGCCCGTGAGCAAAGCTTTTAGTGACGGAAGAAAGAGCGATATGCCTTTATGAGACAGACATAGGGACCAACGGCGTCGATGATGGCGAGGAAGTCCTTCTTTCGAGTGACATCGACGCTCACGGAAAGGTTGGTTTTCTTCTTGGCCATGAGATACAGGAGGGCTCGTGCAGCAGGATTGTTGTGTTTTTGAGCACGATCTTCATAGCTGCGTAGATGAGGCGACGACATGGCACAAGGACCCAGTTCAGGTTCTAGCTGGCCAATTCCGAGTTGAGACCACTTCTAAAGTTCGCAAACCTCAACTCATTGCCCTCATGTCAGGACCCAATCACGAACGCGAGGACGACGACGACGAGTCTAGGTCGCCAAAGCGCATCAAAACAACCAGGTTCGACGATAACCACATCATCGGGGAAAGCTTCCCAGCAGAGCACGTATCGCCCAAAGCACAGGAGTCTATTCTTCCGCCCAGTCACATTCTTCTGGATCTCGGCTCACCACAGACCACGTCAGGTGGACTCCGTCAGCTACTGGAATGCGACGTTGGAGTCTCTGAGTACATAACTCGCGATCTCCCTCCAATACGTGGCATCATCAAGCAACGGTGGGCGACTCTCCCTGCGCTGCTGTAGTGACACTTAGACTGCTCACAGATTTACGGACTTTCTGGTCAACGAAGTTGATTTAGATAATCAGGTAGTGCACATCAAGTCACTCAGCTTACCGGAGTCACAGAAAGACAAGACCGCTCAAGACGTTGCTGGCGTGTCAACCCAAGGAGCCGCAGATAACAACACCAACGAACAGGCAGGGCCATCGCAAATACCTCATTCAGGCAACATTGTCGTGCCAAATGTCGGCGACGAACATGAGAGCATGACGGTGGCGGACGACGAGGTCACCTGGGACAACACATTTGAATCGTCATTATCACCTTTCCTCTCTGAAGCATCGATTGCCGGACTTAAGAAAATGTACCTTGAAGGACTCGAACCTCCGCGAGTAAGCGACAACGGCTGGGTGAGCAGGGTGCGCAAACAATCGGAAGACGTCGAGACCTCCGAACGAGGCGCTCTCCCTCATCAAGACAATGTGGTCCAGTCCTCCGACACAGGTCGGGGAAAGCATCGTAACCCTCGTGGTGGGAGGGGGAGACAAAGGTGCCGTGATGGTCGCTCACAAGGCAGCGAGCGGGAGGACCACCGGAAGGTCCTCAGCGAAGTGTGTCATCTAGCGGCACAGTTTTGTCACCTCTTACACAAAAGGTGTAGCCTATCGACTCGAAAGCTACAAGGACGGCTCTTCATCAGGTAGTACGAAAGCTATTCAAGGGTAAACTCGAAAGCGAAACAGATATGTCCACCCCAGCTGGCGAGGAAGGCTCTCGAATCATTATCAGGTGGTCAAGAAGAGGTGGCAGCCGCGGGGGTTTGCGGAGTAATCCTCAAATCTTTACAGATACTCTTTGGTTCTGACTCATCTTTCAGCTCGAGGAGAACGAGCGCCGCGTGGGGAATACCCTCCCTATATTCACTTTACGCTGCAAAAGACAAACCGCGACACCCAGGACGCACTTGCGTACCTGTCCCGTACCTTGCATGTCAACATCAAGGACCTCGCTGTTGCTGGTACGAAGGACAAGAGAGGCGTCACAGTGCAACGCGTATCATTGCGGCGTGGCAACAAAACTGTCGACGATGTGTGGAATGCCGCCAATCAGATCGGTCGACGCTCGGTTCATGAGGCAATTACTCAGAGGGGAGAGCGTGGTGTTCGCATCGCGGATCTGAACTATCGCAAAGCGGGTTTAGAGCTCGGCATGCTCAAAGGCAACGAGTTCGTGATCATTTTACGGTTAGCGCAGTCTCCGTTCCATATGGCCAGCAGTCGGTCCTGATGCAATCCATTTTTAGGAATGTGCAAGTTGATTCAATGGATACCCTTGATCTGGTAATGAACAGCATGAAACAAAAAGGATTCATCAACTATTATGGTATAGTGCAGTAACGCAATACTTCAATGCGAAACCTGACGGCTTTCAGGCATGCAGCGGTTCGGTACAGCTGCAGTTCCTACGCACACTATTGGCTTAGCTCTTCTCCGATCTGATTGGCACAAAGCTGTTTCCCTGATTCTTCAGGTGCGGCCTGGCGAACACCCAGAAGTCGTCGCAGCTCGCGAGGCATGGCTTGTGGATCGCAATCTGGATCGCGCTCTTGCTCTCATGCCTCGTCGGGTTGTCGCGGAGAGATGCATATTGGAAAGTTACAAGAAGCAGGGCGGCGAAACAAGAAATGCCATGGGCGCACTCTCGACTGTGAGTTGTACCATCATTTCGTGTTAAATCGGCATATCCGAACTGTACACCGCACAAGATCCCCCGTAATCTCAGGTTGATGTACATACATGCGTACCAGTCATACGTATGGAACGCCATCGTTTCGGAACGCATTCGCATGCATGGTGCTGACAAGGCAGTCCCTGGAGATCTAGTATTTGAGGAGGAACCAGCAGGTAATGCGGAGCTGAGTGACCCACTTGATGTGGTCATGGATCAACCCACGGCAGTTGATGAACACGGTGGATTCATCTAGTTTCTCAGTTGATCGTGTCTAATCTGTGTTCAAAGGAGAAAGCGACAACGCTCCTAGGAAGGCTCGTAAAGCACCGTGGGTTCCGCCTAAAGTGAAAGTACTGACTATAGATGATGCCCACAAATACTCGATCTTTGATGTAACCATGCCACTACCCGGAAAAGACGTAGAGTACCCTGGTGGCCCACTTGGAGAACGGTATCGCGAATTCTTGAAAAGAGATGGGCTGGACCCCGACAACTTCATTCGGAAGCAAAAGTAAGATATGTCCACCTGACAGTGTCCTGTACTTCGCTGATAGTATCTACGCAGAGAGTACACCCTCAATGGATCGTACAGAAAAATTCTCCAGCTACCAAAAAATATGTCGTGGACTGTTCTCCGATACACAGACCCCGATATCGCCCTTGCGCAGGCAGACGAAGACAAACTCTTGGGTTTTGACCCCCCAAATGTAGTGGAGGACGGCAAGTTTAAGGCTTTGCAAATTGATCTAACACTCGGGACGGCGGCTTACGCCACCATGGCTCTTCGTGAGCTCACTAAAATGGAGACGAGTTCTCATTTCCAAACAGAACTCACACAAGCCTCTGAAGACCAGCAGTTCCGGGGCACAGTGCCCTAACCGCAGAGGACCCTGAAAAGGAGGAAATCGCAGAGATGGGAAAGTAGATCGTAGTTAGGCACGTATAGCAATGATCCCGACGTGAATCCGGAATTCAGAGTGTGACCTGTTTTTTCTATTTGGGGTTTCATTGCGTGTGCATAGGTTCCAGGCTCACAAGAGTCTCTTTGCAACCAGCTGGAGATCCTGACGGTACCGCCGTCGCTCGGCTATCAATGCATATGGGAACCAAGGCCACTGCAGTCCACTGCCACGGTCCGGTGCGGTCGGGTCAACCAGCCCGTGGTATTAAACACCTAACACTAGCCTTGATTGCTTCCCTCATCTCACTAGTCCAACGTACCCATTCCTGCCTGCAAAATGGGAAAGATAGAGAAAATCGTTTTCTGGTCCCTAGTATTGGATCTTTTTGGCAAGTCCGCGTTGGCAGATGTCTGGTCTATTGTCTTGCTGACGTGTCCGAAAGCTTTTACAATTCCACTCCCTCTCTTCCCTCGAATTATCGAATGGTATACGATCGTCAGTGCATGCCGCAGCGCGCCCTTATCTCAGCTAACATCTCGCCAGAGAGAAGGGTCTGATCCCACTGGCTTGTTATCGCGAACGCTGTATATCATCTCTTCCATTCGTGCACTATTTTACAAACCCAGTAACAATCCCCAGAGATGGGACGTGGTACTTCTAGGTAAGTCCGTGTTTACTATTAGACGCAGTGGCATCGCTCATTCTGTATACAGGGGGTTTAATGGGCTCGGCCTTTTCGTGCGTATCCTGAGTGGTGTAATATGGCTGACGCTGACCCAACACCTTTCAAGAACGCTCCAGTTCCTCGTCGCTCCGCTGATTGGTGCACTTTCAGACAAATATGGGCGCAGGAACGTCCTTCTCATCACTATGGCTGGAAATATCCTCTCTGCACTCACGTAAGTTATCTTCCTTTCCGCCTAACGCAAATCATACCATTGATTATCTCAAAGGTGGATCAAAGCTACCACGTTTTCGTCTTACATGCTGTCTCGCATAATCGGGGGATTTAGCGAGGGCAACGTACAATTGGCAACGTATGTATCCAGACTTTCCGCCAGCGTGATCCAGTTGTTTATCGTGCCTCGTTCGACAGTGCTATTCTTTCTGATATTACCACCCCAGCAGAGCGTTCTAGGTCTCTTGCCCAGATTGGTATCGCATTTGCAATCTGCTTCTGCATAGGCCCACCTATTGGAGCCTACTTTGCTTCTCAGCCTGTGCCAGCCTCTGTGAGAGCATTGGGCGTTGAGCTAAACATTTACGCTGTTCCAGCATTGATAACTCTGGTACTTCTCACCGCAGAGACGCTGTTCTTGGCAGCAGCGCTACCGGAAACTAGAGGCATCCACCACAATGGCAGCAAGGATCCATCACAATCAAACAAGGGGGAGAAACCGAAGACGAAATTGCTGGGGAGAGCAGTTCAAGAACGACTGGACCTACTCCAGACATTACGTTGGCTTCATTTCTTCTTTTTGGTGATCTTCTCTGGAGTGGAGTTCACGCTAACATTCCTGACGTTTGATCGTACGTTGTCTTCTTCAATGAAATATCGGGGAAACTTACGTTTCTATAGTTTTTGATTGGAGCAACAGCCAGAATGGAGCTCTCATCGGCTCCATTGGTATAGTAAGTGCTCTGCTCCAAGGTGGGTATGTGCGTCGGACAATCTCCAAGGTTGGGGAAGGCAAAATGGCGAGGCGAGGGGTGATCAGCTGTGCCCTCGGACTCATGTTGCTCTCCATGGTTCCTCAATTTGCTCAGGAACGGTCCGCCACCGCAGTCTATTTGCTCCGAATGGCTGCCATCTGTCTCGCTTTTACGTCGGCCACGGTTGTCAGCTCGCTTACATCATTCGCATCCTTGCAATGCGATGAGGGTGTTGATCAGGTCACTGGGAAACCCGTGCAAACACACCCACAGCTCTCCAAGGGAGTAGCATTGGGTGTGTTCCGTTCCGCCGGTCAATTAGGACGGGCCATTGGCCCCTTGTTGGGTGCGTGGTTCCGTGACAGACAATCCGTCTTCCTACTGAGCCATAGAAATTATTAAGCCTGTGCCTCATACTGGACTTTTGGTCCGTCGGCAACGTACGGCGTTAGCGCCGTGGCAATGGTTGTTCTGACGGCCTCGATGAAAGCAGTGGCCACAGCCCCAAGTACCGCAGCATGATCATCACTTCATCAGGGAGATGGCTAGCTGCTAAAGGCTATGGCCGAAGGTCCCGACAGGTCTGGACCGGAACCAATCCGCTACATAATGTTTGCGATCACGGAAAGACAAATGTTTCACATCGGGGTATGTAAAATAGATGCTAGCTGTGTTAGGTACACAGCCCTTAATATAAACTGACGTGAGCCGATCCCCTGAGAAGTAAATAACCTGAACATGCGCACAAGAATTCGTCCAAACAGATCCACATATGTTAGCTGAAGCATAGAATTTAGTAGAATTGTAAGGTAGCGGCACGCAAGCAATGTCCTGCTGTGACGGAGACTACGACTGTGCTGCAGGATCAACATCGATGAGGGTCTGTGATGATATACGGCTCTCCATGCGATGTGATTGTGAGCTTCCTTGATGAAACAATAGATCGACCTCCCTCAACGAAGTCCCCGTCCGACCAGAGTCGAGAGGATAGCGGGTCTTCTCGGGAGGAAATTGAGGGCCAGGTTGCGGTGGTGGGCTACGTGGGAGAATGTCTGAGCCTTGTTGCGACTGAGTGAAAATCGCGGGAAGGAAAAACAATACTCCGCGCGACCGATACCACCGGTGACGGACAGGAGACCGCGGAGAAACAATGTTATCGCGTTGGCTTGTAAAAAATGCAGCCGTGCGACCGCTGATACGATACACGGCATCAAGGAATGATGATGATCCACGATGCGTAGTAGTGGGGAAAATATCGATAGAGGACGACACTTCAGAAGGAGCAGGAGAATCTGAGCGGACGTCAAAAGGAAGTGGAACAAGTGAGACATGTTCTTCGAGTTGGGGTAGAGTTGAGCTACACGGAGAAGGGGGCTGTGTCGAAGCGGCTGAGGGAGGGAGGAAGGACCAACGCATATCAAGATGCCAACGGCCATTGCGCTGAGTCCACCTCGGTAGCAACACATCATAGCCACCAATCCTTCGAAGACTGTACTTTCTCGAGTTGTTTGGCATTGCAAGGCGGTATAGACCCCACAATAAAACCGCGAACCCGAGCCACATCAAGGGTGTGCCCCAGTGGCTAAGGAAACCAATGAAAGGAGCGTCATCCGCGTGCCAGCTGCTTCCGTAAAAGTGGGAGAAGAATGAATGTGGCGCCTCCCCAGGCTTGGCGTTCTTTCCGTAAAGTGACTTGGGGAGAATGCGTACATCTCCAGGTTCGTCGGGAGTAATGGGGTGAGAAGAGGTATAGATGCTGTACTGGGCGGATAGGAACATGGGTCCCGTTGAAAACATGACGGTGGGATAATTGAGGAACCAGTCATGATCAAAGGTGACCAAGTTGTGAATGGCCTGTGCTAAGAAGGGGTGCCGCTTTTCTGCAAAGATGAGGTCATTGGAAATACCGACAGGGATGGTCTTTGGAAGAATGACGGGGTACACCAAGAGCGGGTCGAGAGGTCGTAAGCAACCAATATCAAGGTCGAGATAGATACCTCCGTAATGGTGCAGAACAAAGTAGCGAATCACGTCCGCACGCTGGATGACGTATTGGTAGTTGTCAAAGGTATCAAGGAACCAGGGATAATGCTCTGCAATGAACTCGCGCGAGCTGGCGTCTGTCCACAACATGTACTCGCTAAGAGCGAGTCTGAGACAAGCACGTGCACGAAGAAGTGGGAGACATACTAGTCGGACATCATGTCACGACAGCCTTGTGATATGTTTCTCCACTTTGGAGGAAGAGTTTCTGACTTCCAGGTCTGGTGGAGGATGCGTGGAATGCGCTCTACCAAACCGTGCTGTGTAGCGTTCCAGCGTGTTGAGTTGTCGAGTATGGGGACGTCGTGGTCGGAGAGATAGGCGGCGGCATTTATGGCGAAGTAGTAGGAAACGGTAGAGAGGACGAGGAGGGTGCCGAGGAGAATGAGGGCGAGGAGGACGAGGGCGATGTGAAATGCGCGTCTCTTCGCCATGCAGGATGACAGTGAGAGGAGAACATGGAAAATAACCGATTACTAACTAATACAATAGTGTAACATGTTACCCACCCCCGTCGGTCGCATCGCCAAATCAAACACCCGCCGCATATGCACCTCCACCGCGGGCACAGACTCACGCATCCCTGCCCCGTCATCCCACATAGCTCCAATCGTACCCAGCGTACCCAGCGCCACCTCCCAGTCCCGTCTAGACCAGTCCTGTCCTCTCCTCGCACCCCTCCCCTCATACGGCCGCATCAGAAACACCTCCACGCGTGGAGACGACTGCGGGCAGGCTTTCTTCGTGTTCAGGAATTCCAGCGAATCAGACGCTGTCCACAGCATCATCTGTTTCCGCGTGTACGCCGGTGCATGTCTCGACGTCGTCTCCCCGGTACCAAATTTCTGTACCTCTGGTCCGGCAACCTTGGCCACCAGCTCCAGCAGCAACTCACTAAAGTGGTCGATCACCTGCAAGTGCAATAAATCAAGCGCATGACTAGGGCGGACAAGCTCCGTCACCGCTGAATCGTCATCGATGTCCATCCCATCATCATCTCCTTTCACACCCCCAGCGTCCTTTATTACGTTGCCGTGGTAACTTGGGAAATGCCCGCTAAACTGCAGCATCGACACTTCAGGGCCGAAAACAGCCAGCGCAATATCCCGGCTGCAGAATGACCCTTGGTCGGGAAATAACGTCGGAATTCCTGCCTGCCTTTGTCACCCCAACTTTGTCATCTCAGAGACTTGCTACATACCGACGCTTTCAGCCTCCACGGCTAGAAGTTTATCCTTACTGCACAGGAACGTGCGACACTGTCGGACGCGGAAGAAGTATTGGCAGCAGTCGAGAATCAAACCATCATTTGCTCTTTCTGTACCAAGCTCCTGTAAGCCTAGGTCAACTGGGTCATCACACAGACTTTTGAATTTGCACGTACTTCACCCCGTTCTTTCATCTTCCAGTTTCCAGATGATTTGCAGGTTTCATCCAAAGCCTGGCCCTTCACACTCCTTCTCTCCTTGACTTTCTTGAGTAGCCAAGTAGATGCTCGTCGTGCAAACCATGATAAGCCATCGCGGTTCTTCTGACTGTTCAGGGTTTACACGTCAGTTAGCATTTATGATAATGCATGCTGCGCACACATCGAGTTCGTGTATCACGGCCCCAGGGATGATAATCAAGATAGGTAGTCGTTGTTTCTCAGCCTCGGATACAAATGTCTGTATGGTGTCGAGAAATTCAAGTAGTATATTCGTATCAAGTACGATGATGGCCCATCGTTCGGTCAGCGGGACCTTGGCGAGCATGGAGTTAGCCAAACAAATCATAAACGGGGGAATTAGGCTGGCAGACAGACCTGCATCTCAACATCCACATTTGTGATTTCGTCGATAGATCGAAGTGTAGCATCAACCTGGGTCGTCCTGGTAGCTGTGGCACATTGTTGTCTCCATGCAGAGCACTAGGGCACTGGGTAGAGTGTTACCTACAGTCACAGGTATCAGATGCTCCATTGAGCACGAACGAAGGATCACTTGGTGAAGACTGCATCAGTAATACTGGAGGCATTCAATCCGGTGGTGCAAGTATGAAGTTCAACAGCCAACAACCTCATGTTTGCTCCAACATCGAGTCACTCGGGGATGCATCAACCGTCATTGATATTGTATTGCTAGGGCGATAATACATGTGCCTTTACGACTCATCCTTACGAATAAACTACTCTAATAAAGAAGGCGACTGATTTCACAATTTATGGAGAGAGCGCGATTTTCTTCGTCGGAGGCGTACTGACCGCCTCGTCAGCATGGTAAACGTCAGAACTCTGATCGTCGCTGACGATCTTACGCTTAAGCATAGCACGTTTGGCATCAGACGAAGGCGATAATGAAGTCCGTTGACCGTTTCCCTTCGGAGGTGTTGAACGAATACCACCCACCTCTGGTGTTCGCGAGCGACTACGACCTGGGCCATCGCGAAGCCGTGCCGCGAGGTTCTGAGCAGAACTTATAGCCTCTGAATGACACGTCGCATGGTAAATCTATATCCGAATTACCAACCGAAGACGAAGAAACTCGGACGTGACAACATACCTTATCATCCCTCTTGACTGCGTTCCTCCATACCCACTCTTCATCGTCCTCCAAAAACTCAGATTTCATGGTCTCCTTACATATTGAACATGATATTGACCTGGCCTCATCGCCTGGCGGAACCACAACAAATTGTGAACGAAGCTCGGCATCACGCTGGGCAGCCTCGACAGCTGCTACCGACTTCAAAGAGCCGGGCCTAGAACCATCGGCTCGACGTTTTCCTTTCACATCTGATGTTCCTTCATGAAGCCAATCCTACGTAGCATCACTCAGCTTTAGACCAGAAGTCTGAGAAGTCATCATACCTCGAGACTAACGAACCAGCTCCTGCTGTGCCCACGGCCCTGGTTCTGATTGACTTTTCTGTTCTGCCGGAAGTGCATGTCTAGATGGTCGTCCATAGCTTTCTTTCCCGAAGCATCATCGCTAAATCGTACACCACATTGCTTACACTGAGCGGGCAGTCGGTCGTAGAGAAATGACATGACAAAGGGCCGTTTCCTGAAAGATATATCCCATTAAACAGTGAAATTGATGCATGATGTACGACATACCTAATAATGTCCGTCGTGGTGAGTTTGATTTTCTCAGAAAGGATAGCTTTTCTATAAGCGCGGGTATTGTCGCGGCTGAGACTGCTGGAAGGTGGTGGTGTCCGTTCCTCATCATTATTCGAGCCTGCGCCAACTGGTGTATTATCAGCGGCAACGACCCCCGCTTTCAAAAGGGCATTGTAAAGGTCTGTTATACTGCTTGGAGGTATCGCTGGAGTCGTAGATGGCGGTGAATTGGCTTGTGCAGACGACAGAAGAGCAGAGAGGTCCACTGGTTCTACTTTTCTTGATTCCAACTGATAATTGAATGCAACAGAAGGCTGGGACGGGAGAACGGTCGAATAAGTCGACTGGAACTGACGCGCATAAGTAGGCTGTTGCGGATACGGATATGTAGACGTTGAAGGGGGGTATGACGAGGGTGGAGGCGGGGCTGGTAATGTCTGAGGTGGCTGTTGTGGTGCGCGCGTTAGTGATCGCAACTGACTGAGAATCTGTCGTAATTCGCCCTGAGATACACCAGCTTCTACCAGTTTCCGCAACTGGATTCATACACAGAATTAGACACAGCACATGATAAGTCTGCAATTTCTCACCTGTTGCAGTACCTCCACATGTTTCTGGGTCGTTACGTCCCATGGATTAGATTGGAGGGCTCTCTCCTTCTGACCTAGAGTAAACTCGAGTTCGCTAAGGACTTGAACCTTGGAGACCTGGCCGTGGCAGCAAGCCATGACAGTTTAGCGTGGACTGATAAGAAGGGTGAGAAATACTGACCTCTGCTGATGAGGCAGAATCTCCTCCACCCCAAACACCCCGTTCGATCGCGAGTTGAGTGATAACACCAAAGAGTTCCTTACCGCTCGGTGCACCAGTTCTCCAGGTAAGGAGCATTTCCTCCATCTTACTGCGAGTTGTCTGGTCCACCTGCTGATAAGTGTCGAGGAACAGTGGTATAACGAACGGCGCAAAATGGCGCGCATACGGATCAAAGACATTCTTTGAGATGGCATCGAGGAGATAGAACGCGGGTAGTTTCATCCAAGGAGGTACCTGAGAAGGAATAAACCCAAAATGGAAAGATGAGTCAGCTAGTTGGCTGCGGAGGGGGGGAAAAGAGGAACAAGTGCTCTACAGCAGAAAGTGACTCGCGCTCAATGGTCTCGCCCTCTTCATACCGCTATCAACAGCGGCGCCCTTCAGTTGGGCGATGAGAGGTTATCTTTGCTCAAACTACATGACGACGCCTATATACATAGTTTGCAAGCAACAGACCACTCTGCAAAGCGAAAAGACGCTCGCCCATCCCATCCGCTGCGATCAAGAGAAAATTTCATTGAAATGATCAAAGGCTCACCCTTCTGATGTGCGAGTCAATGCACTGTGCAACCACGTCGGCCCATCTCGAGAATTCTTGAGCAAACATGGATAGCGTCTGGATTATCGGCCTGGAGTTAATGGTAAGCTCTGCCAGACGGGCAGTAAAATCACGGCGAAATGAGTTCGGATCCACATGATATATCGGAGGGGCAGATAGTGGCGGTTGCTGGTAGGAATATGCTGCTAGGGCAGACTGATAGCCTGGTGCTGCGTAGGTGACCTGCCCATAGGTGGGGGGCTGAGAGTACATCGACATGTCACTTCAAGCTTATGACACCGTAAGTTCTTGCTAATGTTAGAGTTACACCTAGACCGCCAAGCGAGAAGACTCTGAATTTAATATTTCACTTAAAAAGTGACGGTGGCCGGAGCTCCCAATGAAACGGTGATGGTGGGTGAAGGTAAAGAAGAGATGCAACAGGCAATGCCACCTTATGGTAATTCAATCTCCGACCGCGAATGGCCGGTTAGCCTCCACACTGTGCGGAATACAGTGTCCAAGCTCAGCGACCTCAAGAACAACGACGACCACAAAGTAAGTTAGTCTCGTAGTGTTCTATGATGTTGTAGTCGATATTCTCCTGCGAACGGTGTCATGCATCTTAATTCGTGCATCCTGGCGCGGTGAAATCGATGGATTTCATCGGCCACCCGAGGATAACTAGTTGCTAATTGTCCTGTACCTCAGATGCGCGACGTCCTCAAGACAGAAGAAATAAATGTTCCTGAAGGTGTCACCGTCGATATCAAGTCTCGGGTTATTCAAGTGACTGGCCCACGGGGATCACTCACGAAAAACGTCCGTCACGTAGACATGGATATCCGTGTAGTTAAAGCTGGCAAGGACAAGGCGAAAGTTACCCTGGCCGTCTGGCAAGGAGGACGCAAGCACGTTGCCTGTTTAAACACAATCAAAAGTCTAATCAACAATATGATCATCGGGGTGACGAAGGTATGCCATGCCTGATTTTGTGCTGGATAAAGCTCTGACGCGGTGTTAGGGCTTCCTCTACAAAATGCGTGCGGTTTATGCCCACTTTCCGATCAACACTATCATTCAAGATAACGGGCGAAAGCTGGAAATTGTGAATTTCCTTGGGGAGAAGGTACGTCTGACAAGAAGTGCTTTTGGAAATGTATTTATGGAAATGTATATATTAATCCTCGACAGGCTGTTCGGAATGTCGATATGCTGGGCGGCGTGACAATATCAGAGTCAAAAGCACAAAAAGATGAACTTATCCTCGAAGGCAATGACATTGAAAATGTCTCGCAATCAGGTATTTCAACAATCGAAAAGGATGACGCCGAGACTGACAGGTTTCGCAGCCGCATCGATCCAAGGTAGCTGCAGAGTGCGGAACAAGGACATCCGTAAATTCCTTGATGGTATCTATGTCTCAGAGCGGACGACGGTAGTCACTGACTGAGGGGTGTTGAAACTGGATGAGTTGGGTACCACACTCAAAAGCCATGCTACGTATGCGGTAATATCCAACAGCGCTGTATGATCATGCATGCCATGCCATTTCATTATTCCACCTGCACACTACACAACATATCCGACCACTCCATGGATGTTCATGGAATAAATGGGATCCATGTACCAACTCGACGGCGATAAATCTCATAGTCGTTGCCAAAGAATTGTACAAGAGCCTTCTCTTCAACTGTGGGGGATAAGTAGTGAGCGGGCTGGACGAAGCAGGAGACAGACCTCGTGTGCGTCGGTAGAAGAACCTCCAAAGGACTATGGCGAAACCTATGAAGCTGGCTGGATTTTGCAATACCATTTGTGTGCCCAGAGCCCAGTAGAAGAAACCAGCATAGGAAGGGTGACGGAACCACCTGGCGCAGCATTGGATCGAAGTTAGTTGACTATAGTGTCGAAATGTTAACCTACGCGTATACTCCGTCGGTCACTAGCTGATGGGAGTCCCGTTTACGGAGTGCGATGGAATGCGAGAAATTGGTGGATGCATGCATCATTGCAGTTGTCCTTAGCGTCTGCCCAACAAATACCATAATGACACCTATGTTACTCACTCAGGAGAATGCGACAAGTCGTTCCATGAGTGGCGCACCGATAGTAGAAATGTACCCGAATGACTTTGACGAAGGAACCAAAAATAAGGCGACAAGGTATTCTAGCAGCGCGGTGCTATTTGCGATATGGTACGTTGCGCCATTTTCAAGCAAGAATGCTAAAGAAACGCAAACCATGGAGCCAAGTATTGCAAAGAATTATGACGTGCTTACAGTCCACACTACACTTTTCTAGATTCCAACCAGCAGTGACTGCGAACTCACCCCAGTGGAAAGCTGACCACGCTGCAACAAAGAAACCAAGCTGATATGTGGCCCACCAGGGTGATGGGAAGCCTCCTCGGAGGAAAAGGAAGAACCCAAGGGCAAAAGAACCCCCGAGCAGGAATGATATCGTGGAGGCTGTGAGCGGGGTATTCGGAATGCTGCCGTGCGGCTCTATGTTCACGGGAATTGTCGTCAGGGGGTGTTTCATGGTTCTGCGTTCCTGTATACGTCGTTCGAACGCATCCGCCTGAATGTCTTGCATAGTAGATTTGTGTAGGGAGTACACCGTCCCAGCTACTCATAATAAGAGACTAGTGCCTTATTAGGAACGGCCCTTTGTTCTCCTCATCGAGCTATACATAGCAGCCCCGTTCGGGAGGCCCATGTTGCGCCAGTACTTCCTCAAAAGATGTAACGCCCGTCGTGTTGGCTTCAGCTTGCTCCCACTCCGCTCCTTTGCATCTGCGACCCGGCATGAGACTTGCGATACCAGGAACATGGCACTTGTAGCTCACATTGGTATGTGCTGACGAATTCATCGTGGAGGCTACATCTGACGCCTCGTACAGACTCGGGTAAAACGACGTTAACGGAATCCATTTTGCACAAGTCATCCTACATTCCATCCCCCGGCTCCGTGGACACCGGAAGCACCACCACCGACTTCTTGCCTGCCGAGAGGGAGAGAGGCATAACTATACAATCCGCAAGCATACCAGTAAAATGGAAAAACTGGAATTTTAATCTTATTGATACTCCAGGCCATGCCGACTTTGGTATGGAGGTCGAGAGCGCCAGCCGCGTGGTTGATGGTGCTGTTGTGTTAATAGACTCGGTCGAGGGCGTCGAAGCGCAGACGACAAGTGTATGGAGGCAGCTTTCCAAGTACGCACATCATACATTTGCTTCAACTTTGCATTGACACCGTTATTCGCCATCTTCAGGTACGATGTAGCCACTCGCATGCTTTTCGTGAACAAGCTTGACCGACCAGGAGCGTCGTTTAGGTCCTCGATGCTATCTCTCTTAACCCACAAGTTACATGCAAACCCTTTAGCAATTACCCTCCCACTGACGTCCATGGACCCAGAAAGTTACTCTCGAGCAGAGCCAGGCATCGAAGGCTTAGTGGACCTTGTAAAATGGGAGCTTTGGAAGTGGACAGAAGATGGAAGTCACATTTCTCAACCCCTCCCATTGGTCAAAGATGCTTCAGAGTTCGCGGAAATCTTCCCGGCTGGTCATCCTATTATCCCTCACCTAGTACCCGCTCGGATAGCACTACTTGAAAATCTTGCGATGTTCTCCGAAGATCTCATGGATCAACTTCTTGGTTTCCCTTCGGACCCATACTCTTATCTACAAGTACATCCCATGGAAGTAATATCTCACTTACGAAAGACGACCATCAAAAATCAAGTTCTCCCTGTGTTATGTGGTTCTGCCATCAAAAGTATCGGTACGGAGTTGGTCATGGACTACGTTGGACATTTACTTGCGAGTCCTCTCGACGTACGCTTGCAAGCTGAATCTTCAGATGACCCGCTGCGTTTGTTGGCTTGGAAGGTTGCATGGGACAAACGGAAAGGATGGATGACATTTATACGAGTGTATTCAGGTGAGTTTATGACCAGCTACTCAACCCTTTTCCAACGCCCTTGTCACATTAGGGACTCTCAAGCGCCAGATGACTGTATTCAATGTTAACACGGGTCAGAAGGAACAAATTTCAAAACTCCTCCTGCTGTACGCTTCGGAAGCTGAGGAAGTTGATTCTCTTCCATATGGTTCTGTTGGAGTCGTTCTTGGCCTCAAGTACACACGCACTGGGGACACCCTTGTTGACACTCGTGGCCTAGGAAAATTTGAATCCTCTCAGGTGTCACTTCGAGGGGTCACACCACCTCCAGCCGTTATGTCCGTCTCAGTCATACCCAATTCCCACTCTGACCTCGATCCGGTCCAAGAAGCCATCCGCTCGTTAATTCGTACGGATCCTTCACTCCGCATGGACAACCAGGAGGGCCAAATTCTTGTCCATGGCCTTGGCGCCCTGCATCTAGAAATCGTCGAAGGTCGGCTAAGGGACGAATGGGGCGCTAAATTTGAGTTCGGTAACCGTCGGGTCAGCTACCGAGAATCAACGAATTTCAGCATCACCGCGCAACTGGAAGAGTGGTCTACGGAGATTGCTGGGAAAACTACGACTGTTAAGGTTGCATTATCTGTAGCGCCCCTTGGGAAGGATGAACAAGGTGACCTAGCATTCGATGGTAACCTCGTCTTGGATGTCCGCGGCCAGCCGCTCAAAGCTCCCGACGCGTATTCAAGCCAACTTGATCCATTTGCGAACCTCGCTCGTGGTATTGCAAGTGCCCTCTCCAGTTCCCCTCACACATCTCTGCCATTGTCGCATGTCAAAGTCCAGGTAACGCAATACATTCTTCCACGCCAGGCGCCACCGTCCATCCTCGCTGGTGCAAGCTCATACATACTGCGCTCTAAGCTCAGAGAGGCGGGAATGGGACCTATCCTTGAACCTTATATCAACTTCAAAGTTTCCGTACATGCGGATGCCCTTGGCAAGGTTGTGAAAGACATTACGGAAAACGGGGGTGAAGTGCTTGACCTTGCCAGTTCGTCGGTGGGAGTTGACGAAGATGAGAACCCGTATTCCTCGGATGGAATATATATGCCTCCCGAGGAACTTTCCCCTTCCTCAACTTCCCTTAGGGTATCTTCAGCTGCATCCGCTCCTCCGCAAGCGAAGCGAACAATCTACGCCATTGCTCCGCTGAGTCGAATGTTGGATTATTCGATACGATTGCGTGCGTTGTCTGGAGGGTATGGTACTTTTGACATAACGAACGCCGGATTCAGGCAAGTAGCAGAGGCTCGCAAAATTGAGATATTAAAAGAGATTGGACGTGCTTGATACATGACGGACGTTTTTACTGGTCAATATCACCTCAGAACAACTCCCTTACTTCATCCGCATCTCCAAACAATACCGCTCCATCCATGTCGTCGTCGTCGTCAGCTGCTATAGCATGCATGTGGCCCGTTGCACAGAGCGTTTGACTGAAGTTCATGAGGTCATCGTCGCTATAATGATTATCTTCGGTCCTTGCAAGGAGGACTGTCCTTTCTCTTGCGAAAGGTGCCTCATTCGGTGCCCTGTCGTATTCCGGAAGGAACAGCGGGGTCTTCGCTCTCTGTCCTGCTATGACAGATTCGCTGGATGGAAAGAGCGATGGTTCCAATCCTCCACGCTGAAGTGATGTCCCGAGACCCACGGGCAGCTTAGCTTCGGCGCGTAGAGGTGGCCATGGCTCAACGACTACGCAGAGACAGTGGCTAGATATAGGGAAAGATTGGTACTTGAGTTTCAGCATGGGTTTGGGTTTGCTTTCCTCTTCCTCGATAGGAAGTTTGATATCTGCCATATCAGATGGTTGGTCACCCGCGTCCAATGCAGCAGCATCTCCATCTTGGATGGCAGGTCTTGATTTGCCAACTTTCTCAGCTACTACTGTATTTGTGCAAAAGACGGTTCAACTTACACACTGAGATTTTCTACGGATCCTCCGTCCGTCCCAGGAGGTGGAGAGTCCACGGCGACATCCTCTTCATCTTCCTGAGATGCGTCAGCGACGACACGACGCTGCTTTCGTACATGGCGGGGCTCTCTTGGTATGAGATCTGCGTCATCCATGTCTCCTCCACTGGACCATTCATCCTCGACAAGATGAATCTGGGATTCTTTGTCCTCTCCTCGAGACTCGGCACGTTTGCGCTTGCCCTGCTTCCCTTGCACTTGTGTCCTCAGCCTTTTCTTTTGAGAGTTCCGATCCGCAAGTCGTGCAGTACCAGGCTCGGGAACTACTTGCAGACGAGGGGGAAGGGTGACAAAATACCTAGACTTGATAAATCTCATCAAGTTTCGGAAGTTGCTAGGTCGACGCGTTTGCCCACCTTGAAGAGAACAGTGTGAGGCTCGGTCTTTCGAAAGAAATAAGCAAACTGATAACTTCCTGTGATGCAACTGCATGAGTGAACCAGCGCAGGCCAAGGCCAACAGAGTGTATATATACGAACCTCCACGGTGGACCTCCACAGTTCCCTGTTTATTACCGGACGTGGTTCCTGAACCAAAGTGAACGTCTTTCTCTGCTTGTAGCTTTGGGATGATTCTGCAAGAGCTGCTCAATGAACCGGTGCGTCGCATTGGTAGGTGCTGACGCACAGTGGTCTCAAATCCGCAAGCACGTGTTGTAGGACCACATCCGACATCCAGTCAACGTGCCGTTCATCGAGGTAAAGCTGGTCAATATATTCGTCAGGTTGACATGCAAGACACACAAAGAAGCGCTGACGAATAGTGGGAGGACTGTATTCGTGGATATGCGCAAATAATATACATTTCTTGGCCTAAAGGTCATTGATGGTTCAAAACAGGAGGCGTCGATGCCGTGACACAGACCCACCACTCCAAGGGGCACCACAAGTCTGAAACTTTAGTTGGATCCACATTTCTGTGACATAGTACAAGCAGACCATTGCATAATACACATGAAGGCAATTCAACTACCAACAGAACAAGCACTATGGACATCGAGGATTCACCGAACGGGAGTGGTCACATTTACACATCTTTAATGTCAACGCCGGGTCCTGAGATGATGGCTTTAATGACGCCCTTGCCGTCATCACTCTTTCCATTACGCGTGGTTTGGAATGCAAGATCGGAACTCTCAAACGGGAAGCTGATGTGGAGTATTGTCAACGCGGGATAGGGGATTCGCGCAGAAACTGACCGATGGGAAACTAGAGGCTTCAAGTCTATTTTGCCTTGAGCAGCTAGGGCGATAGCCAACGGATAATCTCCCGGCTACAGTAATTCAGCTTTCGGGAGAATATAGGACAACAGGGATGAACGAACGCCGTAGCGGAAGGATCCTTTTACAACTAGCTCTTTCACGAGTACAACACTCATATCGACAGTGATATCGGATTGGCCCATGCCAACCTTGGTACAATGAACCGTGAGCGCGAGTAGAACACTACCGAACAATTGCATGCTCCAGAACTCACCTGCACGTATGTCCCTCCAAATTTCACGATGTGGATACCAGTCTGAATAGAAACCTCAGCGCCGGACGCGTCGACGACAAGATCGATAGCAGTAGGACCGCGCTCTGCGATACCAAGTTGCTGCTTCAGTGCCGCTGCTGAGCGCCTAGAGTATGCAATTCGGCTCTCGTTTTCTGCGACAGGTGGAGGCCGGTATATGTCTGTGGCAGCATAGGATTTCGCAAACTCGAGACGGCTCGATACGATGTCGACTGCAATAATACGGGAAGCTCCAAGGGCCTTCGCGACGGCCATGCAGAGGATTCCAACAGGCCCACAGCCAAAGACAGCGATCGACTGATTTGCTTTGAGCCCCCCGAGTTTCAGCACTGCGTGGACGGCAACAGACAATGGCTCCATCTTGTGAAATTGAATCAGTCACAGAAAACCATCCATGTGTGGGCAGTCTCACCATTGCACCGTCTTCGAGGGTAAGATGAGAGGGGAGGGGGTAAGCAAGATCCGAGGGAACAGCATAATAGTGACTGAGTGTGCCATCATATGGCGGAGTGGCGGCAAACTTGACGTCGGGGCATAACTGGGTAAAGAAGAGTATTAGTTATCAGCATCGGTATTACAGAGTGTGTAGTGACCTGGTATCTCCCCTCTTTGCAAACATCACACTTTCCGCATGTAGCCCCAGGTTCGATGGCAACACGATCACCTGGTTTGAGGTGGGTCACAGAGGATCCGACTTGAAAGATCAATGGTCAGTAAATGAGACTACCTTTCGATGATTAAACGGTACCCTTAGAAATGACTCCAGAAGACTCGTGGCCGAGTACCTCAAAGGTAGGACAAATTAGCACGAAACATGATTATACATTATAGGACAACGGACCATGTCAGACCCAGGGGTGAGCACATAGTCCCCGATTCTTCCGTGCACCAGGTAGTGGACCTTAGATCAAGAGTGAGATGCGATCACGAACAGATGAAGTGGGGTTACATCGGATCCACAGATCCCTATAAATCGTACATCGAATAGAATCAGATTTACGAAAGTTGAGCAAGACTGCAGACCCACCAGTCTTCTTCACTTCCACGAGGACATCGTGAGCATCGACTGACCTGGTGGTTAACATGGATTTTTAGACGAGTGCCCTGAGCTCACTTTTTGGGATTGGGCGTGGCTCGAATTGAGTATGCTCAATATTCTTGAGGACGAAAGATATATTGTCCGAGAACGACATGTTTGACGATCAGTGCACTAAAAGAAATGCAGGTCGGACGAGAGAGACGGGGACCTTAGATACACGTGCTATATGTGTACCGGGCTGGACGGTCCGTGTACCTGCTCAGGTGAGCCAGACACGTTTTACGCCATGCAGATACCCTGCCCGGGCGCAAATTATGCCACTAGAAGGTAGTATGAGCGAGCTCTTGAATTCATTGCTGTCGAATGTGATCCGCACTTACCGTCTCAGGAATCGCTGTAGCAGGTTATTGGCTTGTTCAGATGCCTGTCCGACTCGTCTCACACAGTGAACTTGGAGAAGGCGCAGCGTAGTGCTATTGTATGTGGTTTCAAAAAGCGCCGCAGTGACAATGTTGCGCCATGTCCAAGCGACTTGATTGTTTAGCCAGTGACTCAATTCGACACCTCACGGTCACCCATCCTCAGACTCGCCGTTCCCTCTCACCGATATTTAGTTCTGGGAATGTTTTTGACAGGTCACTGCTGGGTCGCTATACATATCTACATGATGCCAATCTCGTTCTCGACCTAGAACGTTTGGACTGAACGTCCCTTTCGCACGGACCATTCCCACGTGCCCTGAACCCCAATCGATGGAATACCCTTACTTTTAAGCAGGGACTCGGAGAGGCCAATCCTTCGATCCCAGTGCCAGTTGTAATGGTTACGACGAGATTGCACCAAAGTTGCCACATGTCCGGAGCAGATAGTGATTTCTATGTAACTTCGGGACATGCCCCTGCGGCCTGGGAGGATCTGTGATAAAGAGTCTCGGTGCCATACGTCAAGGTTTCACCGTGTTGGACAAGGAATGGACTCTGGTTCCACTGGCGTTGGGAAAGCCGAGCTCGAGAGAGAAAGGCCCTTGTGATGGCGTGGCAAGCAACTGCGCGATTTTATCCAAAGTGAAACACCTGTGGAATTAATGGCGAGTAAGACTCAAATTTACCACTAGCTGGTGCGAAGACAAAGACCAAAGTACCAACGCAGATATAATGGGGAGGGCAATTCACATGAACATGGGGAAGTCACTAGGACGATGGGTAGCAACGATTAGATGCGATAGATAACCGGTTAACCGTCGACTCAGGGCAGGCGCTCCAAATATCTTCAAAATCATGCATCGCGCCATCTCCCCCACTCAGTTCACCTTTTCTTTTCTTCCTCATCCGAGATGGTCTTGTCTAGCGTCCTTGGCTTCCCCCGCATCGGTGCTACTTGTTTCAAACTCCTCTGATTTCGATCTTCACTGACACAACCCCCACACAGGCGCAAACCGTGAAGTTAAAAAAGCCGTCGAGGCCTACTGGGCTGGGAAGATTTCCGCAGTTGACCTCCAGAAGGCTGCTGCCGATGTTCGAAAGACTAGCTGGAACAGCCTCAAGGGGCACAACGTTGATCTGATCCCTAGGTCTGTTGCTCGACCTTTGATTTTAGCTTGTGCACATACCCATTCTCGGACAGTGGTGACTTCACGCTCTATGATCACGTCTTAGATCATTCCACAGCTTTCAATGTCATCCCGAAGCGCTACGTCGGACTTGGCCTATCTGACCTCGATGTATTTTTCGCGCTAGGTCGTGGACGTCAAGCCGACGGCGTCGATGTCCCCGCTTGTGAAATGAAGAAATGGTTTGGAACTTACTCACCTTCTTTCCTTGCAGTCGCTCAGTTACCATTATCTCATAGGTTCGACTCTAACTATCATTATGTTGTCCCAGAGCTCTCCGAGGAGACCGATTTCAAGTTGCTGTATAACAAAGCTCTTCAGGAATATAATGAAGCCAAGCAACTAGGAATCACCACTCGTCCAGTGGTTTTAGGACCAATCTCTTACCTCGTCCTCGGAAAGGCTGCCAAGGAAGCATCCACCAACTTCCAGCCTATCTCTTTACTACCCAGGATCTTGCCCGTCTACAAACAACTGCTGTCGGAGCTCAAGGCCGCTGGTGTTGACTCGATCCAGGTTGATGAGCCAATTCTTGTTCTCGACAGAGCTTCGGATCTTGGCACGCAGTACGCCACTGCATACGCTGAACTGGTCCCAGTTGCTCCAAAGATTATCCTGACGACTTACTACGCTCGTCTGGATTCTAACATCAACTTTATCGCCAAGCTTCCTGTCGCTGGTCTCCACATTGACCTGACCCGTGCACCCGAGCAGCTCGATGACGTGCTAACAGCAATCAAACCTACTCAGATTGTTTTATCTCTTGGCGTCGTCTCTGGGAGAAACATATGGAAGTCTGACTTTACTGCCGCAATCAAGCAGGGCCAGAAGGCTCTCGCAACCCTTGGACAGGATCGCGTCATCATTGCAACATCATGTTCTCTTTTACACACTCCTGTAACCTTGGCTAATGAGAAGCAGTTGACCGAGCAGCAGAAGGACTGGTTCTCCTTTGCACTGGAAAAGGCCGAGGAAGTTGCCATCCTCGCTGCCATCCTCTCTGGTTCCCAGGATCCACGGGTGTCAGCTGCCCTGGAGGCGAACAGAACCTCCATCGCTAAACGTCGTGAATTTGAACATACATCCGATGACGCCGTCCGCAAGCGTGTTGCTTCCGTCACACCTGATATGTACCACCGCAAGAGTCCGTTTGCCACTCGCAAGGATGTTCAGGCTAAGAAGCTTCAACTGCCTAAGTTCCCCACAACCACCATAGGTTCTTTCCCTGTGAGTATCTTCTGCGGCTCGAGTGACGCCTTTCTTACGACTTTCCCAAAGCAAACCAAAGAAATCCGCAGCGCTCGTGCCAAGCTTGGCAAGGGCGAGATCACTGGCGCCGAGTATGAAAAGTTCATCAAAAAGGAGATAGAATCCGTCGTCAGCTTCCAGGAGAGAGTTGGGCTTGACCTTCTCGTTCATGGCGAGCCAGAGAGAAACGACATGGTTCAATATTTCGGTGAACAATTGAACGGTTTCGTCTTTACCCAGAACGGATGGGTCCAGTCTTACGGCTCTCGGTTTGTGGCTCGATCTGCATTCTCAGCTCTGGCCTGATGGACTCCTTGTGCAGCTACGTTCGACCCCCGATCATCGTCTCCGATGTCAGCCGTCCCAAGGCTATGACCGTAAAATGGAGCAGCTACGCACAGGGCATCACCAAGAAATCCATGAAGGGTATGCTTACTGGTCCTGTCACAATCTTGAACTGGTCGTTCCCTCGCGAAGACGTGCCGCGCAAGTTGCAATCTCAGCAATTGGCACTGGCACTCCGTGACGAAGTCCTTGATCTTGAGGCTGCCGGCATCGCTGCGATCCAAGTTGATGAGCCAGCCATCCGTGAAGGCGTAAGTTAATTTGAAAGATGAATGCGCGAGCTCTCTGACACCGACGCTAGTTGCCTCTTCGTACGGCCGACTGGGACGAGTACCTCGAATGGGCTGTCGACACCTTTAAGCTCGCTACAGCGGGTGTCAAGGATGAGACCCAGACCCACTCCCACTTCTGCTACTCCGACTTCGGCGATATATTCCCGTCTATTCAACGTCTTGATGCTGACGTCATTTCTATCGAGTTCTCAAAGAGCGACATGAAAATGTTGCATACCTTCCAGCAGTACGGCTACTCCAACCAGATCGGTCCTGGTGTCTACGACATCCACTCCCCACGTGTTCCCAGCGAGGAAGAGATTAAAAACCGTCTCAAGGCTACCCTTACCATTATTCCCGCCGATTTGACGTTCGTCAACCCCGACTGTGGTCTGAAGACACGGGGCTGGAAGGAGACCGAAGGTACATCCTTTCCTTCATTTACGATACGGAGTAGACTGACCATTCTTCGTAGCCTCTTTGCTTAACCTGGTGGCTGCTGCTCGTTGGGCTCGCGCGAATGTTTAATTTTCCATCATTGCGCTTCAACAGCGCCCATGAAGTGGTTAATTTATGCCCCTCTGGTGCTAGTGGGGGTTTGCACTTGACCTTGGGTAGTTGTGTTGCGATCATATCATGTCCGGTCCGGTGGAAACATCGAGAGGACAGTGCAGATGGATACTGCTTTGTCGGCCCGTCAGGTGTCTCCTTGAGAGGCAGGTGGTCATGAGCGTAGTAGTCGGATTTCAACAATCCTTAATTGTAGTGTATATTAACTCGGATGAAAGGATATTGACTGGGTCTCGAATTTGGTTTCCAGAAAGCACACCTTGAGAGATGTCATAAACTAGTGTTTGTATCTGGCCTATACCAATGTCCAATGTTCAGCTGCATTGTGAGGGTGTAAATATCCAAGGATCTAGAGGATGACAATGATATACGCTGTCCCTTGGCGAAAGAGATGTGAAACGAATGGCATTTATGCAGTGCGTGCTAGTAACTTAGACTCTGGGGATAAATGTAGAAAGGAGTCACGGAGGCCCAATGTGTAAATATGAGGTTAAGCTAATCACTGATTGTTAGTCGGTTCATCATGCGCGGTCGAGCCACGTATATTCGGTAAGGAATCTTCTGACGAGAGGCGTTCTGCCTGCTAAGGAATGTTCAATCAAGGCAAAGTGAGGCAAGGGAAAAAATGGAACCCACGCTCGGAAGTGATGCGCTACGGGTCACATTCTTTCCTCGGACGAACACGCTGAGTAACCTTGGTCGACTCTGTTCGCGCATTCTACCCAGATCTTGTTGTTCAGGTGGACCTAGTCCTATCACTTCCGGTTCGTTCCCTTTCAGACTATTGCCAAGAACGAGGGTAGTAGCACCCCCACTTGAAGACGATCGGCGTGGTGCAGAACCCCGTATTGTGGCGTCGGCATCGTTCTTCTTCCCTCGGAGGATAAACTTCTTGGACGAAGGACGGGAATCATTTTGCGCAGGGTTTTTTGATGGGATGAGTTTCGTTTTCGAAAATAGTTCACGTGCGACTGGAAAAACGGGAACGAGTGGTTGGTGGAAGGCCATACGGACCCAACCTTTCCAGGTGAGGTCACTGGGTAAGAATTGATCTACCAGTTCCTCGAACTATAACAAATGGATAAGCAATCATGCAACGTAGAAAGAGACGCATACACTCCAAGTTTGATTGCGGAACTCCAGTGCATGGGTACGAATTCGTGCATCGCGGCACTCGAAGGACTCCGCTTTCATTATGCTCAGCAGGAGTTCGATGCTGGTTCGAGGGTTGAGCCAAGCAAATCAAATCGATAATATCGTCACAGACCTCGAAATTTTCACTAGGATAAAAGTTTTCTGAGAAGAACGTGTTTTCATTTCCACAGCATCATCTTTTCCAGGTTGATCTTCTCGATTGACCTTCCTAATACTCCGGGAATCCTCATTGACGTTCAAATCCGGTGTCGCAACTCGGCCAAAGGAAGCTTCGACTGGCGTCTTCGGGGATTCAACAGCTGCGCTACGTAAATCGGTAAATGATCGAGAGGGTCCCAATTTTCTCAGACTTGGAGCAAGCCTATTAGAATCCAATGATGCACGTGGTTTTTGCAACAACAGAGCCGACTCCAGAGAAGACCTGGGGGGAGGCTGTTCCGAAGAGCGATGTGATTCAGCTAAATCACGACTCATGCAGTGGGTATCTGCCTGATTCCTCCCTCGCCGAGCGGGCCAGACATATTCCATAATACGCTGGCCAAGGCGGGCATCGAGCTGCAAACGAATCGGATGAAAATCGAGTTGGAACTTCTCATAGATTGTAATCCCGCCGACAGGCGCAAGTACGGTCCAATCTGCGTCGAGGAAAAGATCTCTCTGTCATTTAATGAGAGCCGCCCAAATGTCAAAGGATGGATAATACCTTGCAAAGTGGGTGGCTGGAGAGCTCCTCATATTTTGAGACAATTTCCGTCCAGACTGCGTTTGGAGACCCATCGAAAGCCTGCAGGTCGCTAACTGTCAAGCGATTGACTGTGGAACTATCCTGTTTGCTCAGCCACGAGAAGTCTATGTCGCGTACAGCAAGTTTCGCAAGCAGTTCCCGATTTTCATCCAACATCTTCCAGGAGATTTCAGACGAAGAGGCTTGTAGAAGAAGAGCGGATTTATTGTCCGAACGACCGTCAGTCTTGCTCTGAGCCAAACGGATTGCGTCAAAGATCAGGTTAAGTTCTTCCACTAGCAGGAAGATGTGAGCTTTGAGTTTGAGGATCTGCAACGTTCTCTGGGGACGGTTATCCTGCAATTGGCGACTGACATCATCATGTGTCTCTAGCAAGCTCCTGAGGCGACTCTGGAGATCGGAGACGACGCTCGCAACAGACCTCAAATCCGTAAAGTCATATGCAAAAAGCAGCGTTTCCAGTTTTTCAAGCCGTGCTTTATGGGCGACATCTGAAAATAGGACCAGGTGCGTGATGACGTCTGAAATAAACTGAAAATGTCGAGCGTTCGCCGATGCTGTAAAGCGGGGAACATGGACTTGCACCAAGTCCTGTTCCAATAAAAAGTCAGAAATATATTCCAGAGCCATGCTAGATACTCAACAGTGTCGTTCTGCAGATGCGCCTGCCTTCTTCTCTGTGTGTGCTCCGACTTTGGGTAAGCGGCAGAAGTGACGTTGTTCCGAAGCCTGAGTCGATTAAACCGGTCGTATTGGCAGCTAGCAGTGGTTTGAGGAACAATACGGTCGAAGGAATTGCTCTCGCAACGATAATCAAGTAACACTTCGAGAGGAACTGAGCCGCTGTCGTATGAATCAGAGTCTGCGGGGCAGAAGGTCTGAAGACCATCTAATGACATGTAGTTCCTTTTCGAAGATTAAGCATCAGTCAAGTCTTCTACGTACGAAAAATTTTGCACCTGTGCATAATATGGCCACTTATTGGATCTTCCAAATTTGATGCATCCATTATTTTGAACACCTGCAACTTTGCCTGTACTGCGGCAAGGATCACGACCGACTCCATGTCGACATTAAGCGAGGCATCAGTACTCCGCAGTATGATTTGGGGCTTCAACAAGAGGCAGAAGTGCCTCCTCCGAAGTACAACGCCTTCTTCCCACCCGTCTAAAGGTTTGACGTCGGCTGGATCAGAGACAGCGTCTGTTCGAATGTCCAATGACGTGCTCCCTCGTCCTCCAGCTAACATTTTGCGGAAAGCGGAGGCGGCCGTTTGCGCGGCATTGGCAGAAATTTTAGATTTCTCAGTACCGTTGTGACCAGTCACCTGAGGAACCATTGCTTCGGCTTGATCTCGGATAAATTTGACAGCACTATTGGTCGCAATCAGTACAGACAAGAATACGGCTACAGTCACCCACCGAGTCGCCATATGATACTCGTACCCGCGGCGGGCTTTTGAGCAGTTGTAGTACCGCATCAAAACCTGTTGGAATAATAAGGTCTCGTACATTAAAGGAGGATAGATCTGGATTTACATCGCGGACGGCATTGCACATGAAGAGATTTGGAGAATGCACCTGATAGACATTCTCAAACTCGGCCCACTCGTTAGCAGAAACCATTTCGGCTGGCATATAGTAGCTCCGGGCGTTACTCTTGCGCGCACCCTCCGGGCATTGGTCTACTGCTTGAAGATGGTTGGTATAGTCCCGAAGAAGGGTAACCATTTTATCCAAAGGATAATGCCTCTGAAAGATGGATCAACGACACCTTTTGCTCCTTGCATGATTAAGGCGCACCTGCACGGGTTGGGCTGCCTTTGCTTCCTCCTCAGCCATGTGCTGCAACGTTACGATCCGCTGCTCCGCAAGGGAAATCTCCACTTGCGGGACAGCTAATGAAAAATTAGAGTGACATTAATACTGGAGGGCAATGCAAAGGCTCTGACAGGGTTCGCTCCCAA